>JAHFWL010001369.1:0-145214 GCA_021292165.1 Shinisaurus crocodilurus
CCAATATCATAGTCCCCTTACACAAATCTATGGTGCAACCACACTTGGAATACTGTGTACAGTTCTGGTCACTGCAGCTAAAAGGATATTGTAGAGTTGGAAAAAGTACAGAAAAGGGCAACTAAGGTGATCAAGGGGCTGGAGCAACCTCCCTATGAGGAAAGGTTATAACATCCGGGATTGTTAGCTTAGAAAAAAGGCAAGGATGGGGAAACATGACAGAGGTGTAAAAAATTATGCATGCTGTGGAGAAAGTGGATAGGAAGAAAAACTTCTACCTCTCTTAATACTAAACCCAGTTATCCTTTGAAACTCAATGGTGGGAGATTCAGAACGGATAAAAGGAAGTACGGTACTTCTTCACACGGCGCATAGTTAAACTATAGAATTCACTTCCAGAAGATGTAGTGATGGCAACCAATTTAGATGGTTTTAAAAGGGGATTGGACACATTCATGGAAGATAAGGCTATCAATGGCTGCTAGTCCTGATGTCTATATGCTTCCTACAGTATCAGAGGTTGTATGCCTATGTACGCCAGTTGCTAGGGAACATGGGCGGGGGGTGCTGCCGCACTTTTGTCCTGCTTGTGGGTTTCCCGTGGGCAGCTGCTTGGCCACTGTGCGAACAGAATGCTGGAGTAGATGAATCCTTGGTCTGATCCAGCATGGCTCTTCTTCGTTCTTATGTCCCGTTGTACTATGTTTTTGCACATAAATTTATAGAGGAGAGATGATTTTGGGGGAAGGAGCAAGGAAATGATATGGTATTGGAGGAGGCTAACACAGGCAGTGCTTGGAGACAGGTAGTTATGAAAGGGGCAGTAACTGACAAGGGTCACCAGAGGACAAGAAAAAGTGGGCTCGTATACTTTTAAAGAACAATGTACAGGAGGGAATTGCTGCAGATGCTGCTCAATATGGAAGGTGGCAGGTAAGAAAAGCTGCATGCTTCAGAACCTCTTCTACACAATTAATGGCAGGTGGTATTACTCTGCTGCCTGGCCAGTCTTGTGGCTTCCATCTGGAAGACACGGGGTAGTTCCCTCCTATCCTCAAGGAGATAGTTGCACATGGCCCCAATTTTCTCCCAAAGGAAAAGTTGGTAGTGGGCCACGGTGGCTTGGTAGTTGGCTACCTTCAACCCGAGGGTGGCGGAGGAATATGCCTGCGACCATGAGATCCAAGCGGCGGCTCTCTTTATTCACCGGCACAGAGTGTTGGCATTGGGAATGGCCTTGAGAGGACTCCACGATGATGGAGTTGGGTTTCGGGTGGGAAAACAAGAATGGGTGTCCTGACCCTGCACCCTATATATCCTCTCACGCTGCTTGGATGCTGGAGGCATGTACGAGGGATTCTTCCATGCAGCCTTCACTGTGTGGAGTAGGGTTGGGAGGAAAGGGATCATGATTGGCGCCTCCTCCTCCATGTATACGGCATCAAACACTGGGTCCCTTATCCTCTCCTCCTGCTGCTGGATAGTAATCCCTAGGGACTGTGCCATCCGATGGACTTGCTCTGAGAAGTGTCCCATATCCTCCGATGGTGAATCTGGGTCCTTAGAGCCGACCATCGCGTGTGGAGAGGAAATGGAGGGTGCAAGGGAGGATATGGAATATGACTCCAAGTAGTAGTCTTCAGGAGAGGAAGTCCTGGAAGACTGATCTACTCATAGAGGGTCTTTGGCTGGAGTGGAAGCGGTTGCTGACGGCGCGTTGTGCCTCAGTACTGAGGCGGATGGTGGTTCAGCTCCAGTACCAAGGGAATTGGCTGACATTGTGCTGGTCTATCGTCTCTCAGAGGAGGTGGCGGCGCTGGCTGTTGTTGTGGGCTAGGCACTCCGGCAAGAGAAGCCGATGGTTCCTGATGGAAGCATGGTGGGAGGTAGAGATGAGGGTCATAATAGGGACCCTGGGGAGCTGCCAGTCCTCCTCAGTAGTATAGTGGTCGAGGTGGAAGTGACCATTCGATCTGCCCTCCCCAATCCGAGACCGGAGATTGCGATATTGATAGTCATGAGGGCCTTGGGCTCCTCTCCCTCCATCGAGTCTCCAGCTGGTGGACTTGTGGGATGGTTAGAGTTCTCCATTGCTGTTGGGGAGATCGTATCGAGCCGACGGACGATCGGTCCTGATGTTGTGTTGGAGGGGGAGAGTCCCGTATTTCTCCTCTGATACCAAAGAGATCGGTTACCGACATGATTGGGGTTGGCCTCGCTTCCAAGGGGGAGGAGGTCGGTGTCCAAACTTTTCGGGGAGGCAAAGTCTTCTCCCTCGGAGACGAGGAGCACCTTAGCTCCTTCTTCCGCTCCGAGCCAGATCGGGCTTCTTTGGCCAGTTTTCTGGCTGTCAGGATCGACAAAGAATGGCCCGGAGTTGGAGGGTCTCTCCCTGTCGCCAGGGTCTGACCCGGAGGAGACGCTGCAACCACTTGCAGGGGAGAAGAAGGCTGTGAAGCCATTGGAGCTGGCTGATCGACTGCCTCCAATGCCTTCTGCCACAGAACCGCCCTAAGTCGATTGGCGCGGTCCTCCTGGCCTGTTTTTGTAAAGGATTGGCAGTGGGGGCAAGAATCGACTTTGTGCCCCTCACTGAGACAAAACAGGCACTGGGAGTGGCTTGTTCATGGGTGGCAGTTTGCTGCAACAACTGACACATTTGTGGAATGGGGCTTGGTGGCCATCCGCTCCACGGAGATCGTCACCAGAGAGGTGAAGAGAAATAAAACAAATGAAATAAAAAGGCAAAAGGAGGAAATACTTGAGAAGAAAGAAGAATAAAATAAATGTTGATTAAACCTCAGCGCTGCAGTCAAAGGATGCAGAGAAAGCTCCCCGAGGTAGGGATGTAGCCGAGCAGCCCGTCAGACAGGAGCAAGGCCCGAACTGGGCCGCTCTTGTCTGACGGGCTGCTCGGCCACCCCCGCGGGCTTACCTGGGCTCTCCGCTCCGCGGAGAGCCTTCCTTCCCTGTCCGATGGGTCCCGTCGCGTCCACTTCAGGCGCGGGAGGAAGTGACGCGACGGGACCCCTGCTCCGTCGCGCTGGACCCCGTGCTCTGTTTTGGCAGGGGAAACCAGGGAAACCAGGGCAACAGGGCTGTTTAAGCCCTGTTGCCCTGGTTCCTCCCGCCAAAAACAGAGCGCGGGCCGGGGGTCCAGCGTGCCGGAGCAGTGGCTCCGGAGGCGGCGGAGGCGACGCGCAGGACCAGGTAGGCGGTGGGGGGGGTCCTGGTGGCAGCGGCGGGGGGGCGGGTCCGGCGGTGGCGGGGCCGTGCGTGGGGGGTATTCTCCGGCGGCAGCTTGAGTAGTGCGGCCCGAGGCAACTACAGAGGCGGTCGAAGAGGAACTGAAGAAGCGGGCGGGAACCTACCGGTAGCATGCGCAGTAGGACAGTGGGGGTGGGGCTCCCGCTTAAAATCTTCAGCTATAGAAGCTTCCCGAAACAAGCTCCGCACAGGCGCAGAGCCCGTATGTGTGATGCACAGAGACCATGACAAAGAACCAAAGCTGAACCTCCTGGTGCAGGGGGAGCGGTGCGTGAGAGAGAGAGAGAAGGAGAAGTGAAACACGTGTTGCACTGAGCTGTAGGAAAAGGTAGCCTGAAGAGATGGAGCTGGGGATTTTAAAAAAAGCATTTTATACAGAAGCATGCACCTGGATTTGTGTGAGACTTTGATCTTTCCACTTCTGGCTTTGCCCCCCCCCCCCCCCCCCCCCCCCCCGAAATGTGACCCTCGGGATGAAAACTGTTCCCCCCATTCATACCCTAGATGCAGACTTTCCTTATGTTCAGGTAATCAGAAATACTATCTACCTTTAAAGTATGGGATAAAAATGAAACTGCTGTCCCCATCAGAATACCACCTACCTTTAGGCTGCATAATGATACTTGGAATTTTAGTAAGTAGAAATATTGCTAAATCCTTAACTGATAAAATCCCCCATTTAAACATAAGAATGAAGAGCTGAAAGCTGAAAGCAGTTCTGCCATACTAATACCTCCAGATAAACCTTAAGAAAGAACCCGATGTCTAGAGGAAAGTGTTCAGGGACCTAACACCTTGTCAGCAAATGCCTTCCTCACTTACTCTGGCCTCAACAGATCTCCTAGAAAATGATGATGACAACAATGATGATGATGATGATGACGACAACAGAGGTATTGGAGCTCAGGCTAGTGTGACAGTCAGGCCGTATGTTCTCTAACCCCTGATTTCACCATGGATATTCGGCAGTTGTAACTATTAGGGCAAGCACCCTACGTTCATTCCAAGACACACTTTTCCTCACATATTCCAGGACACAACTCTGATAATGAGAATGGATCCAGTGGGAACCATGGAACAAATGAAACTCTGGGCGGGACACCAGTTTCTCTGTTGCAGGCACTGTTTTTTTCTCTGTTTGATACACACACAAATTGTGTGCACACATCTTGCCTCCAGAGAATGGGAACTTTTGGAGACTGTAGACCACAGCCCAAAGAGGTTGGTAGGGCAGGATTTTATTTATAGACTAGAATTTATTTGCCAAAACTGTGGCTGACGGGTGACTAGTACTCACCGATGGACAGGTGCCTGCTTCTGGTTTCAGGTGGCTGGTATGCAATGTTCACATCTCCAACGGACTGGGAAGCTTTGATTCTGACTTGTTTTGGCAACCCAGAATGGGATGATGAACTCGTCTGTTGAAAGCATAGACAGAGAGACCAACAAGAATTAAGGAACTTTATTTTTAAGGAACCTAGTATTTTACTTCTAATAACTACAGGGACAATGACAGGCGACCCAGGACAGCAATATCAAGCCAACACTAAAAATACAGTCTGAAGGACAATTTTCACCTGTTCCAGGGCTTCAAGTTATTGTACAATATGCAAAATGCTGGTCCTGAGCTGGACAAATGGTTTGGGATATTGTAGAGATCTTGAATTGTGGGTTTGAGCCTGCAGCAGCTTAAGTGATTAGTGAGAGGAAGGTTGGAGGTTTATATGAAGGGCAATGTGCATTCCACATACTTGGAATTTCACCACACGTGCAGGACCTGGCATGTACCACAGGATTTGGCATCCTAATATTTTAAAAGAAAAAATTAAGAAAGGACATGTTTCTAGCAGAGGCTCCACGAAGGTGGCAGCTAGCTGCAAGCATATCTTTTACTCTGATGAGCACAGTTGTGGCACCAACTCCAGCCCAAAGCACAAGCTAAGCAGAGGCTTGTCTCTGTTGTGCTCCATCAGGAAATCCATATTAGGCATATCAGGCGAGGAGGCTTGATGTGGTCAAGATGCCTGGGTCATGTCTGGCACAAAGGTTAGGTTTCAGGACCTTGGTCAGCAATCCCGGAGCTACAGAACTAACAGGTTACTCCAGCAGAATCTGGGAGCAGCTGGCAGGCTTTTATAGTCAGGCCAGAAGAGTCTCTCTGGAAACTCCACCCCCTCAGTTGCTGCATCTGGCTGTTAAGGGACCAGCAACCTTTTCCTGAAGGCATTGGCTTCTCCTAGGGAATGAAGGTTGGAGGAGGAGGGAGCCAGTTGAGGGGTGCTCCTCAGGGTAATTAGAGGAGTCTAAATCCACCCCTCAGTGAGAGTGAAATGGCACCTCCGGGGTGGGGGTGGGGGGTTGCATGGGCAAGGCACGAAGCCCGAGGCAGTGGGCTCCACTTCAGAAGGACAAGGAACTGGTTATGATGCCTCCCCGGAGTCACTGTCACTGGAGCGTCAGTGTCAGGGCTCCCAGTCCTGGACCATATCAGTCTCTGACCTCATATTGGGCTTCAGAGGCACTTAGAAGCAATGAGCCCTCATTGCTTCAGGGTGCATCCAAGGCTCAAATCCCAAACCTCAACTGAATTAGGGAATCAGTAGGATTGATGGTAAATGTTGGCTGGCTACTAGTTCATGGATCCTTGTTTCCTGCCCTCAGGATGGGAGAGAAAAGTCTGCATCCTAGTGCTCAATGGTAAGCAAGAACCATGTTCCTTTTTTTAAAATTTACTATTGAAAGTTACATAGTCAAATGCTACCTTTTTCAAACATTTCTGGATTTCTATTACTGGTTTACTCGCACCAAGGTATTTAGCAATCAGATCTTCATTTGATGTAGGTCTGACTGAAAGCAATGGAACACAGTTAAATAAAACCCCATTTTAATTAATGAAGTGTGCTGTAATACTCTAAAAGAAGAATAAACGATGCATTAAATTACATAGGCTTAATATTAAAATAATACGGCTATTATAAAACTAAGTAAGATTTTAAAAACACCCATTTATGCAAAATAAAATTACTGCTTCCTCTGAAGGCATTGGTGCTGGGGAAAGGGTGGGGGAAAGGGTAAGGAAGCCCAATCAAACAAAATCTGTATTTTAGGGAGAAAAAAAGTTTCCTTTACTTTCCATCTGGGATATCATACATCCAGAAGCCTACATCAGGTTCTTGGGGTTTCACTTTATTAGAACAAGGGATCTCTTGACAAGCAGCTTCAAGATGAACAGGAAGTCAGTGGAAAAAGGGAAATGGCAACACTTACTAAAGGTTTGTGAAAACGTAAGTGTGGAGAGAAAGCCTGAGCATACAGGAGACACAGTTCTGGGCAGACAGAGGCCCAATCCACATCTTCACAATAGGGCACATAACATTCCGGAGAGGGTGGGGGGCGCAGTCTCAAAGAGCTGCAAAATACCCCAAGGGACCCCAAAGCACCCAGGAGGCGTCAACCTCAAGAGACGCCACCGCCCTACGGGGTGGACCCAGCCCACTTGGTCATCAGGGGCGGGAAGGGGGCGTGAAGAGGTAGAAAAGATACGTGCCAAAGGTCCAAGGGCTGCTGGGAACTCGGTGCAGGCTGGGACAGGTCAGGTCCCTAGCTCCGGTTAGGGTCAAGCAGCTTCCAACCCCGAGCGGGCACGCTCGGAGACTGGCTATGCAGATCGCTGCGCTAAGTCCGTAAGTCAGATTCTCTGATGTAAGGTTACTTCTTTTTCTGTAATACACTAAGCCTCTAGAGTTTGTATATTGAAGCTTTCCGCTTTGGTCAGGTTACGACCTGCTATGTTTATGGTGTGACATTCTTGGTAGTCTATTAGTTCCGCTCCATTAGCCGTATAGTAAATAAAGTCTATTCTTTGACCTAAGCACGGTTCCATGTCATTCATTAGGTAGCGGTTGTGTTCTAAACGCACAGGAGCTGCATAAAGGGCATTCTCTCAGTGCTGGTTAACCCGTTAAGTGCCGAACTCGCGTCAAGGACCGGGTTTTTGGTCCTCCACAGTATGTTTCTGCTTTAAATAGAACAGGGAGGAAAACTCACCTTATAGTCATCTGGGCATCATTGTAATGCTTAATGGCTGGTAAGAGATTATAGCAAATATGAGCAAGTACACTTTTACTCACATGGTTTCTGTCCTGAGACAGCAGTAATATTCTAAGGCTTTTCACATTTGAGCTTCGGTCCAAAAGATCTATTGCCTTATGAGGTCATCTTGACTTTTCAAGGGAATAGATAACTGCAAAGCAAGGGCACAGACACTTAATTAGTAATGGCACTAACATTTTAAATCCTGCCTGGTAAAGGGATTAACCAGTAAGAGAGCAAGATAGAATTGTAAATGGTCTTAGGCTGTTTTATGGTGTATACTTACTTGGGAGAAAGCCCCACTGAATTCACTTGCAATTACTTCAAAGTAAAGCATGCATAAGCTCAGATTGTAAACAGGCTATAGTATTCCTTCTTCTTATATCCAGATATATTTCAGGTTGCATTTATTTTCCAGGCAAGGAACATCCCTACAAACACCTTCTTGACAAAGGCATGTCCCCTAAATAGTAACTTGCATTTTTTTTTTTACTTCCTCAGAATTTAAAAAGGAGGGGGGGGGAATGAAAGTGCTGATATTCTCAACTCATATACACATTTGGAAACTTCTGATACTCTTAGGTAAGATATATCACACGGAACCACTTTCATTTTGGCAAGTGTGTTAAATAAAATTAGTTGTTTGAAAATCTGTATTTACCGTATATCCATTCCAGAATGCATTTTTTTATGCCCTCCAAGCTGTATGGATTTTTCAGAGCAGTGGAGAGAGTATTTTCACTATATGTTTCCTTTACATCTAAACCTGATTGATTTTAGAGGGGAATACATATAATACAGTATTAGGTTGGTGAAAGTTAGTACCTCGTTATTCATGTAATGGAGATCCAGCGGCTGACCGAAAGCTGTTTTCACTTTCTGCTGCAACCTCTTCATAGTGGACAGGCCGGATAAAAGGGATAATTCTGGGGTGGGATGGCAAGGTAGCAAGATCAGATGATAGGGAGTCCTCTGGAAAAGTCAGCTTTTACTCCTTGAGATCAGATGAGCAATTAACTATGCGTGCTCAGCAGAGAGGATTAGCAGTTGGCCTCTTGGGAAAAGGCAACATCTCCTCCCAGGATCAGTATTTCTCTTGGCTAAAAAGAGCAGTGAGTAATCCCCACTCAAGGTAAACTTGGGGTGGAATGGAGCTTTATGCCCCTATCCTTGATATTTTATTCCTGTATGTGGTTCTAGAGGAAAGGAGGGAGATGGCACCAACTCCTCAAGATTACGTATATGGAAGTGAAAATTATTTCCTGGCCATCATGGACCACCACTGAGGCATAAGAATACAAATCACAAAATGGCATTCTTGATTAATTTATCCAAATGTAATGATATATGGGGGAAAAGAACAACATAGCATGTAGGGTAAATACCTTTATTTAAAGCTCACCTTTGTTGGACGTAGAGAGCTCTTCAGCCATAAAGAAGTAAACTGTGTGTGCATGTGGGTTGGGGGTGATTGTGAAAGAAGAGATTGATTTTAAGTGATCTGCTTTGCAAATTGAGCTTTCCATAATATAAGAGTTGGGAAGCAAAGTCACTACAACTCTACTGCATCCAATTAATCAGAACTACTGTCTTTGTTATTAAAAAAATTAGTAACACTAGCCCACAATAACATTTTCTACTTACTAATGAGAAACCAAATATAAATTGAAATTATGGTACTTTGACACTGAGTAAATATAGCTTAGCTCACAACTGTACTGCAACACTTTCTAAAAGGCAAACAGCACATTAAACACACACACACACACACACACACACACACACACACACACATTTGAGCTCCACCCTAAGAATTTTTTAAAGCAGCAAATCATGATGGATTTGGGTAGTTTTAGGCAGAGCATTCCTGAGTTAAATATTTGTGGCTAGATCTGGCAGCTCTAGTGAAATCAAACACATACAAATGCATTTTGAGAGCAAGTCTACATAGCTGCATAATTACTGCTTGCATACAATTGAGCTTTTCATTTCAGTGGGTATGTAAAACAAACATCACACACCCTACTGGGTCCCCCATGCCATTTCAAAGGCACCTGCTTGGACTAGGAAGAGGTAAAAGAGGACAAAGCTGTGGGGGCTAGGCTTTCAGTTCCAAGTTAATTTCCACAGCACTGTAGATACCAAAACACTGTGCTTGCCTTGCATAGTGCATCAGTCTGCTCCTAGTGGGACACTGGAATCCTATTCTTGTCAACATCTTATTCGAAATACAGTATCTCTTGGCTATGGCTGCTTGTACTGGGGACTCCCTTGGTTCATCATGAAGCCTACATTAATATTTTGCATGCTTCAATTCCCAAGCAAATACTAAACAACTTTGACTCTCACTTTTATATTTCATTACATATATTTCATAGAAACCATCACTATCCCATGTAACACTTATGGTGTTATTTATTATTTATTTATTATTATTATTATACTTATACCCTGCCTTTTTTCCTGCAAGGAATCCAAGGCAGCTTACATAATCCTCCTCCTCCTCTCCATTTTATCCTCACAACAACCCTGTAGAGGTAGGTTAGGCTGAGAGTCAGTGACTGGCCCAAAGTCACCCAGTGAGTTTCATGGCCGAGCAGGGACTAGAACCTGGATCTCCCGAGTCCCAGTCCAGCACTCTCACTACTACGCCACACTGGCTCTCGCCACACTGTACACTGGCCACACTGTTATATGGATGTGCTTTGGTTTGGTTTGTAAAAAAAAAAAAAGGACTCATGCTTACTACATTCCATTTCATTTAGCCTCTTTTGTCCTCTGAAGAACTTGACTGCCTTAGATTGCAAACCCCTAGAGCATTGTCCCCAACCTGGGGTCCTCCAGCTCTGTTGGACCACAACTCCCAGAATTCCCCAGCCAGAATTCTGGGAGTTGTGGTCCAACAGAGCTGGAGGACCCCAGGTTGGGGAACACTGCCCTAGAGGACAAGTCTATAACATTTAGAAAGAATTCTTGTAAGGCTCTCTGAGTCCATAGGACAGAGTGGGATATAAATAAAATAATAAGTAGATATTTATTGCAAATCTTCCTTAAGTACACAAATGCCACATTAAGGCTGAAATCCTATATGCAGTTACCTGGAAGTGTGCGTGTGAGAGAGAGAGAGAGAGAGACTGGTTTTGCACAACATGACAACCCATCGTGGGTTGCTACTGATGATGGGTTGCCGTGTCGTGTGAACCCAGACTGATTTCTTCAGGGTGGAATGTTTGTGGGTGACAACCACCTCAACAACCCATGGGCTGTGGTAGAGGGTTGCTGTACCCATGATGGGTTATTGTGTCATGTGACCCCAGGCGACCAACCTCATTGCGGGTACGGGGTAACGGCTACTGAGCCCCTTGACAAGAGTGGCAAAAAACCCTTTGCGATCTCTGGGGGAAAAAAGGTAAAAAGGGTAAAAAAGCTGCAGTGAGCTGGAAATGGCTCACGATTACGGCAGGGAGTGGGGAGACAACTCTGTCCTCCCGTGGTATCCCCTAGGATACCCGTGGGAGGCCTGAAGGGGCACGAGGGGGCCAACAACTCACGGTGAGCGTGATCATCTGTTGTTCGCAAAAACGACCAACCCACCGTGGCATATTGCCAAGGTGGGTTATCATGACATGCAAACATGCCCAGAGAGTTCAATGGGACTTACTTGTGAATAGGCATTCACAGTATTCCTCTATAAATCTACTGTGGAGAAAAGGCCTGCACCACACACACACACACACACACACACACACACACACACCTCATGTGTAAACCAGGTAATCCCAGCTAAGGGCTGGGAGGGGGCGAAATGTGCATAAGTTATCTGATGGGGCGGTGCCTCAAAGGTTGAATGTCTACATGTCAAGCCTTTGGTATGCAAAATGCAAATGTTCTAAAGCCCACTAGTCATGAGTCACCCCTCCCCTCTGCCTGGGCCAGGTGAAGTTCATCCTGATTGGCTAAAGACAGCTGAGCTACTGAAAAGAGGAGGGGGGGGAAGAATCTATATTGCCAGCTGTGGCTTCTGGTTTTGGTTGTTGATCATGGGCAGCAAGCTGCGCGGAGGTTCAGGTCTTCGGACTGGCCTCAGGATCTAGCCCCAGGTGGTTCCTGGTAAAATCAGCTGAATGAGGGCTGTGGCTAAGGCAAGCCCTGAAGAGGGCCACCCATCCCGGACCTTAGGGTGGGTGTGGTGGTCTGCACGTGTGGTAGGGCTTTGCTGAGGAAGCCCTGAAGAGAACCGGCCCCCAGGTAAAGTGAGTGCCTGGGAGATATAAGGAATCAGCTTTATTATTTTGTAGCTCTATTGTGTATGTACCAAAGTGTCTCCCTACCTTGTCTCCTTCCCTCATTTCCCACCTTTTGTTGTAGTCTGTTTACCTGAATAAACCTTCTTGGTTTTACCTCACATGGCGTTTGTGGTTGCTCTGTGGTTCAGCACTAAATCCAGAGTACAGACAAGGGCAAGTCCCTGAGAGAGATTCCAGTCAGGACTGCAGAGCTGAGGCTGGCAGTCTTGCAGCTGAGATCTCTGGTCTTTGGTAGAAAGGGTGGGTTGGCAGAGTCAGCCAGTCCCCCTTCCTTCACATCTACTGATACTCTATGTTAGGAATGGGGAAAAAAACATCCACCTGGTTGCCTAGAAATCTGCAATATTTTTATATTGGGCTGGCACTTAAAATTTTGGTACCCAGGAATTAGAGATTGTCCTGGTTCTGTTCAACCAGCATCCTAAAGCTTGTGAGAATGTTCACAGATTAGAAGGTGAACATTATTCTGTATGCTGGTTACATTCCTCTGCACCCTCCCTGCCACAACCCCACAGGGGAAGAGGGGAAAAGGCTGGTGGGCGGGGGGGGGATGGTATGTGTGGAGATCGAGAAAAGAGCACACACATGGTTCTATGGACACTAGGCCCACAGGTAAAGCTCCCTTCTAGGATATGTCCAGGACAGGGAGAAATTAGTAGAAAGAAAAGGAAAAAAATATACTTTTAAGTCGCAACAACAGCTAGTTATAATGGAGCTAAGCTGGCACCTTTTATTTTGCTTCTACGCAGAGTAGGTCTGGGAGTTCAGGGGAACTCTCTTTAGGAGCCAACAGAGTCCCTGCTGGCACTATCTAATGCCTAGAGGAGAGGGAATATCCGAAAGGATATTGAACACCCTCTTTCCTTCCTTTGAGAAAAACTGGATCCCCTGGTATTTATGCAAGTTTTAAATTCTTCACTTAGCAAAATACAACTAACAATTTCATTAAAATCAGGCTCAGCTTAGACTAGGTAGCAAAGATTTATCTGAAAATACAATAAAATATGCGAAGGCAAGGACTTACCGCCTTTCCCCATTATGTTCAAACTTTATCCTGATGTCATTCTGTCAAAGAAGAGATTGTTAGTTCACATGCTAAATGTTTGTGTGCTTTTTGGACATTTTACAATAAATGATTGAAGATCTTAAAGACACGAGGACAGAGCCTATCTGTATACTTCATAATCTAAGGCAAGGATGAGGAACCCTTTTCAGCCCAAGGGCCAAATCGACTCCATGGAAGTTGGGGGCCACATGGCAAAAGTTGACGAGGCTACCCCACTGCTGGTATGCAGCCTCCCAGCATGGTTGCCCAGACCCATACACACACACAGTCACAACATACACACTCTCAACCCTCAAAATGCCCCCTATGTTGCAATTAAGCTTTTTTAAAGCCTCCACTTGCACCAACAGAGGCTTTTCCAATGCTTTATTGCAATGTGGAGAGGATTTTTTGAGGGGTAGGGTAGGGTTAGGCATTCCCTCCCTAGCAGAAACCTCTTTAAAAATGCCCCCCTTCTTCTGCTGTCACTTGTCTTTATTACTAGAAGGCAACAGAAAGAAAACACACACATTTAGGGTGCAATCCTATGCATGTTTAGACAGTAAAATGTCTTACAACTCCCAGGATTCCCCAGCCAGCATGTAGGACTTTTTCTGTCTAAACATGGGATAGGATTGCACCCTTATTGATTGATTATTAACATTTATATACCACCTTATCTGCTAAAAAGCCATAAAGATAACGTACAACAATTTAAGCAAAGCAAGAACATTAAAAGCAATAAAAACATTAAAACTGCACATTTTGAAAGGTTAAATTGGAAAAATACATGTTTACACCCTTTCTAAAGGCTAAGAGAATGGGGGCCAATTGTAGTTCCTGAGGGAGCACATTCCACAGTTTGGGGGCAACACAGAAGAAAGCTCTTTCACAGGTGCCTGACAAATGGGTAATGCCACCCTCAAAAAGGCCTCTCTTGCAGATCTTAATACTTGGGCAGGTTCACAGAGGGATAGGCAGTGCCTTAGATAGCCAGGCCCTACACCATCCAGGGCTTTAAAGGTTCAAATCAAAACCTTGAATTGCATTTGAAAAGCAACTGGCAACCAGCGCAGCTCTTTCAGGACAGGTGTAATATGCTAATGATACCATGCACCAGTTAGCAGTCTAACTGCCGCATTTTGCACATGGCAGCTGGAGATTGGTCCCCGCATGTGCCTTCCCCAGCTGCTTCTACTTGTTGACCCCTGGAAGAAGCTAGTAGGTTGTCTTCCGCTGGTGAGTATGACAGCTAGTGTATTGATCATTCCCCTCCACCATTTTTTAAAGCATATGCTTTACTATTGCCTAAATGCAAAAATATCTAAACTTCCTAACCCAAAATGCTAATTCCACTAGAGAACAAAATAATGACATTTAAGAAAAAAGTCCACTCAGCGGGAGAAGGGGGGCAAGCCAGGGAGGGGGAACTGCCAAGGCCATGGCAGTCCCTTGCAGAGCCGGGTTTAACCCAGCCTGTTGCCAGCTCCCCCTCCCCGGCTCGCCCCCCCCTTTATCGTGGGAGAAGGGGGGCAAACTGGGGAGGGGAGCGGGAGCCACCACCACAGTCTCTTACACGGCTGGGATAAACCCGGCCTTGTGAGGGACTGCCACCGCAGCTCCTCGCCCAGTGGGGCTCGGCGAGGACAATGAGGCATGTGGCGGTGGAGGCGGGGGCAGTGAGTGGGGCTTGGGGGGGAGGCATGCGGCAGCAGCGGAAGTCCTTGGGTGGAGGGGTTGTAGCCCTTGCTTGGTGGGGACGCAACTCAGCTAGGTAGTGTCTCCACTGAGCAATGGCAAGAAGCCCCTGACAGCTGCCAAAAAGTGTCGCTTGGGCACTTTTTGGCAGCTGTCATCCTCACTCCTCTTCCCTCAGTGCTCCCGTGGTGTCCCCTGGGATACCAACAGGAGGACTGAGGGAGGAAGAGGGGAGAGGCGGCATCTCCAGACCCTTGCTGTGCCTGACCATTAGTCAGGTACAGCCAGGGCCTGGGGCAACTTCAAACCCACAGAAGTTTCAGAACCTCTGCGGGTTTCAAGTGATGTGCGAACCCAGCCACTGTCATCTGCATACAGAGAAATCTTTATTGAGTCATGTCCAGCTTTCACCCTTTTTATATTGTTATTTATCCTGATAGTTATTGCTAACAGTTCTATAGCCACTGTAGAAAAGGAAGTAACAGACATAGTTGCCTTCTTAAAGAGAAGGAACGTGTACATTTTGTATTAATTAAAATGTTAGCTATGGGAGAATTGTAGATATTTTTATTTAAGTATTAAAATTCCCTCTTATAATAAAGGCTTCCAATACTTGGAATACATAGCGCCATTCTATTTTATCAAATGCTTCAGCTCTGTCAAAAAATAGCAGAATAATTCGATTTGTTGAAACTGAAGCATTATTAATAATATTAACTGCTTTGCAATTAATATACACTAATTTCCTAGCTCTACTGAATCTTGTCTGATCAGTTTTAATGTACATCAATTGTAAAGTACAATAATATTAGCACTCTTTGCCAAAATTGAAATTATGATTTTATAGATGTTACTCCACTACCTAGGTATTTTGAGAAAACAAGGAATAAAGCTACAAACTGTGGACAAAACTACATGTGATATTAAATGCATCACTTGAAGTTACATGTATCATTTTTTTACTTTAAAAGCAGCCATGTTTGCTGAGTAGAGATGAGGTGAGACCAGAGACCATTGTTTTTAGGAGGGGTATCATGCCTTCTTCTGTGTCTCCTGAGGAAGTGGGAGAAGGCAGATGTTGTGGCAGTTGCTGGCTAGGCCCTGGAAAATTAGAGCCTTTGGGGCCTTTGGAGAGTGCATTACTGCATCCCATGCCTCCCCACCAGGAGCATTGCATTAAATAGGGAGGGAATTCATTTATGTGGTACCCCCCTTCTCCAAAGCATGGTACCATGGAAATATTGCTCTGTCTCTGAAAATTGCTTAATGCCATCATGGCCAGAAGTCTCAGGGAAGTTAAGACCTACCACCAACAATTTCCCCCAGCAAATGCTTACCTATCCCCAAATCCCTTACAATGCTAAGCACAGGATTAGAAACCTTGCATCTCCCTCTTTACATTTAGTTCCACCAAGAAGGAGCTCCGAGTTTCCTTTAAATAGCTGCATTTGCACAAAATAATAAGCCAGAATCCCAGAGAATCTAGGCTTATCATTCATGAGAAAGCATCTTGGAGCACACTCCTGACTACTCCTCACTTAGCTCTTCCTACCAGCAGGAGCAGCTTCAGTAACCAGCAACCACCAGGAGAGTTTAGCATTACTTCCAAACTGGAACTCCTGGTTTTTCACTCCCCTAACAAGTTAAGAGTCTGAAGCCAGGGTTTGAAGTGGGCTTACGATTCCTAGCTTGCTTGCGAGTGACAAGACAAGGGTCGAGTAACACTCAGCTTTTTCTTGCTGGTGAGTTCCTGGAGCAATTCTCCAGAATTTTGGCGTATCATTTTATGTGAACATGGCCACATTAACACACACACACTTTCCCCCATACTGGATACAGCAGGAGGTCTTAACATGGAATATAGTTTTTGTTTGTATAAGGAAACTTGGGAAGGATATTATTTTTTTAAACCCTCCAATTAAAAGTTAATTGTATTACTTCATCTGCTATAGAATACCAGCAGTTATATAGTAAGCTGCTGTGTTGGCTTTTCTAGATGACTGTGAAGTATATTAACATCTCAATTTGAAACTGACAGTACTAGAAGGGAAAACAAGTTTTCTTACCTGAGCCTTTTTATCCTCTCCTGCATGAGCACACTGGTTTGTTATAGTAGGGTTGCTGAGGATAGCTGGGTTGTTGGCACTATGTTTTTCTGAAAGGGGAAAAAGATCACAATACTACATTTATAAAAGAAAAATGGGAAGTTGGACTTACAATAAGGTTCCCTTCTGGTCAGAAGGCAGGAGAGCATGCAGCAAAGGGTTAACCAACAGAAGCCAGGGGTAGTAGAGAAAGTCTAGACCTCCTTTCTGAGGAGGAGACCCCTCCAAATTTTAGGACATGATTTCAGCAGAGGAAATGTTCAGGTTCTATTGCCCCTTTGGTAAGGAGGGAAGTCACTTCTTCTACAATGGGGGTGGAAGGTATTGTGTTCAGCATGGGTCTTGGTAGTGGGATAGTGTGGAACTCAATCCTGTAGCCGTGCCTCATTGCAAGGATGACCTCCTATGTGGTGTAAAAGCTGGCCAGCCTGTCTCTGAAATTGCATGACATCTCCAGACACAGGAGGAGTGTGAGTGGGAGAGGAGCAGCTAATCCCAGGCTTGGATGTGTCCTTCCCTCTCCTGCACCTGTATGTTCTGCATCTGCTGTTCCCTTTTAGCTAGGAGCATTAAGGTGAGGGAGAAGCAGCAGAAGTAAGAAGCAAAAAGTGTATATAAGAATAAAGACTTCAGAAAGATTACACTTCCAAGCAGGAACAGCAAGGAGCCTTTGCTTTCTGGTTGAAGGCAGAACCAGAAAAATGGGATCAAGTTTTTTTCAATTGGCAGGAGCCTTTCCTAAAGCAGGAGTTAGTTGTTTGTTGCCTCATTTCCTGATTACTGACCGAGGAGGGTGGGGGAATACATGTGCATTCCATATAAGAAAGGCAGCTGAAATAATTTCAGCCTATAACCCTGAATGGCTAGAATTAGAAGCATGCCAAAGGAGGGACATGAAAATCCAGGGCAAACATTCCGATTTCTAGATACCAAAACTATCCAGAGAAACCCAATGTGTGATACTGTCCTTTGATTCTTCTTGGCTTTTTAATACAGTAAAATGAATGGGGACAACTGAAAATGGAAACCATTTTCTACAAGGCATTGTGAAATCCATTCGGCTCAGCACATTAATAAAAGCCATAAGACAGGCAAAAATACAGTTATCAGAAGTAGATCACCTGTCTGTTAGAATGTGAAGAGTCTTTGTTCTTCATGCTATCAAAACCAGACAATCTGGGACGCCTGCTCATCTGGAGTGCGACCAAGTCCTTCATGATAGAATTCAAGGCCTCCTGTTCATCTGCAATAAAAAAGGTGAGACATTGCTGTGAGTGGCCAACTTTTCTTGGAATGGGAAGGGTCTTGAAACCTTTTTGCTGCCCTCCCTCCCTCCCTCCCTCCCTCAAACACACACACACACACATACGTTTTTAATTCCTTGCAAACATGTTAAACTACACACTTACCTTCCAACATTTGGAGAGAGGTAGACTGACACAATGTTTTCAAACATTGGTCAGGCCATTTTCAGTCTCTCTCGTTTTTTATACTCTTATCCTATCTAGGCCATTGCTAAATCCTATGGCTTCTTCCTCTTCAATACTGCCAACATCTGCCTGTCCCTATCTGCGTCTACTGGGGGGGGATCTATACTTGGGTTTCCCTTGCAAATTCTTCCTACCTGATCTTCCCTTTGCAGGCCCTCACCATTCTGATCAATTCAGAAGTCATCTGCTAAACTAAACTCTCTTAAAATCTGTACTCAGGTTCTTTATTGCTTTTCACAAAAGCCTTTGAGATCTTGGTCCTTACATTTAAAGCTTTTCACCTGACAATCTTTCCCCCTTAAAAATGTATTGGTGTTTTGGCGAGAGGTTTTTACAGAAATATCGAAAATTATTGGTACTGTCCAATAAAATTAGAGGTCTGTCCAAAATTAGCATTATTATCAATAACTGAGAAGCTTATTTGTGATCAAAATACGAAGGAGTTAATTGTAAACTTGTTAACTGCGGCCAGGCTAATGATAGCGAGAAATTGGAAAGTACAATATGTTTTCCTAATAACAGACTGGTATAAGGAAGTTTGGGACATAGCCCTAAATGATAAACTAACTAGTAGTATCAAATGCAAAAAAGGATTGCTAAAGAAGAATAATTTTATGGAGATATGGAATCAATTATTAGACTATGTATTAATAAAGGGGAAGGGTAACATGCCTTGTCAGGATATGTTATATTTTTGGAATTTAGACTTTATTTGATCAAGAGGATAGAAGTATATTAATTGGTCCCTTGGAGGGTGGGGGGGAGCACTTTATGATTTATTGTATGTTGATTATGTTATATTTGTGTGATAATTTTGTATTTTGCTAAATATATTTTCTGTGTTATAATTTGTTTTGAAAAATAAATAAAATATTAAAAAAAAAAAAAAAAAAGACAATCTTTCCCCCTTGTTGTACTTCCTGCCCTCCATTCTTCATCTGCTATTTGCGGCCTTTGCACCCTCTGGCATTCTACCCCTTATACTTGGAACAGCTTCCCCTCATCTCTATGCATTAATACAATCCCCTTTTACCAGCAAATCCTTTCCCAGACCGTAATAATATCTCCTTTTCTAAGCCTTAAAATATGTTATCGTGGCTCATTGTCATAACACTTTGGTTAAGCCCTCTCTTCCATTCACCTTATGGAGCCTTTAAAACCTGAGGAATGGGGACAGAATCACATCTTGGTTCTGTACAGCATCTACTAAACGGATTACCATAGTTACTAATATTGGTCCTTACCTTAAGCTAGACCCCCAGGCTACAAACACTTTGGTAGAGTTCTTAAACCATTGTGTCAGTATCTTGCTTCACTAGTTACCGGAAACTCTGCAAAATACTCATTTAATAGCCTGGTGACATCTCATTGTTAGAGGACTTACAGAGGCAATACAGGGATATAGTTACATGGGCTTCTGTGTGTCTCTTGCATTCAAGTATCCCTATTAACAAGAATGACACTGCAATCCTAGGTCTCCTTACTGGGAATAAGCCCCACTGTGCTGCTAGAATTGCCATCATATTAGCAGTCCATTGCCAAAAAGGTAGTATTTGGGTTTTTTTTGCAAATCTCACTGCTTAACTAACACAAGTCTCACAGCTACTACGTTGAGTCTACATTAAGTTTTACTTAGCCAAAAATGTACGTAATTGGAAAGCTAGAATGTTTGTGTTACTTGTGTAATACCAAAGAGCAAAACAGATAAGACTTCCCAGGTCCACGTTGAGCATTATTATTTTAAAAAGAGTTGTTCCAAATCAGCAAGATTAACAAGGCTGGGGGGTGGGGTCAGTTTCCTGCTACTATATTTTGCATGTCACTATGTTTTATTTTAGTTGCAGCTTTTTATACTTTGCTGTTTTATTTTTTTGCCCTGCTCTCTGTTTTTAGCCGCTCTGGAATTTTTTTTCTTAAAAGAAAACCAGGATAATAAAGTAATAAAAATAATTTTATATGAATTACTTTTACATTTTCCAGTGATCCACATAATTTAACAAGTCCATTCTTGTGCTCCTTCTTATAGAACAGATGTGAAACACCTCTTCAGATATTAGATAGACAAGTGAAAACAGAAAGTGCTTTGCTCTTCCACTTGTTGAATCCAGAAGCCACTCTGGATTTCAGTCCCTATAATGCACTTTCTATTCTGATTTGTGTAGCAAGAGCAACATGATTTTAGCCAATTGATACGATTTAGGTATCATAATTTTGTCTCTCCCACTGGGTAATACGTTCACATCCAATAAAATAGGATCCACTCCGCAAAAGGTTATGCCACAATGCACCTTAGTCTTTAAGATTGTCATGTGCTGTTTCACCATGTTCATTACACTGTGCATGTTGAAGTCTCCGCTCCACATCACGTCTGATCAGAGTAAGATGTACTACAATCTTACTTATGAAGGCGCAAACTTAACAAGGGCCTGCTATTTTCAGTAGAAATCCTGTATTTCGTATGATATATACAGTTCTGTCCTGAGACATCTCTTTTTTCTTTTTTTTTTAAAGCTGAGAATGTGAGGCACTTCTCAAACATGAAATAAAATACCGTACCTTCTCACATACCTAAACCCATCAAGTGGAACTATTAGTGACAGTCATGTTAAAGCACTACTGGGATCAAGGGATGCATCCTATAAGGACAGGTTGCTTACCTGTAACTGTAGTTCTTCGAGTGGTCATCTGTGCAGTCACACATATGGGCTCTGCGCCTGCACTGAGCCATCTTCGGAAAATTCTTTAGCTGAGGTGAATTGGGTGGGAGCCCCTCCCCCATCGTGCCTGCTCCTCAGCACGGCTCCCGCCCATTCCCTCAGTTCCTCTGAGACCGCCTATTGCGGCCCCATGAACCGAGAGATACATGTTGGTGGTACTATTCATTGTTGTGTGACCACACTAAAACATATTTATTCAAACTAAATTGATCTGGAGCAATACACCCAGTCTCCACTGGCAGGTCCACCAAAATTGATAATGATGCCGAGCGGGGATGGATGGGTGGGTTGTGTGACTGCACAGATGACCACTCGAAGAACTACAGTTACAGGTAAGCAACCTGTCCTTCTTCTTCGTGGTCTCTGCGCATCACACATATGGGCAGAGTAACAAGCTGACTTACTGGTGGCGGGATGGCAGCACACGTCACTGCAGCACCGATGAGAGGACTGCCCTGCCAAAGGCGTTTGCTTCCCGAGCTCGAAGGTCAAGCCTATAATGTTTGATGAATGTCGATGACATGGACCAGATGGCTGCTCTACATAGTTCTGGTAGAGGGATGCCCTTTCCATGTCATCAGGCGGTGGTCTATTGTGGCGAGTGGCTCAAATGGTTTTTGTGTAAGTGCTCGTAACACTAGCAGCAGGTCCCAGCCTGGTATTAAGTTTTT
The DNA here is from genome assembly GCA_021292165.1 of Shinisaurus crocodilurus. Lineage (NCBI taxonomy): Eukaryota > Metazoa > Chordata > Lepidosauria > Squamata > Shinisauridae > Shinisaurus > Shinisaurus crocodilurus. Next base: position 21,393 of record JAHFWL010001369.1, read on the forward strand.
GACTGGCGGGATGATGTTCCGTAGGCCTTTCAGAAACTGCTTCATTAGTGGGTGAGTGAAGACTGTTCCTGTGGCAGTATAAGGTCTATTGGCCGAAATTGCTGCCAAGTAAACCCTTATTGATGATAATTTTAAGCCTCTCATCATTAGGGTGTACAAGTACTCTAATATTGTTTGAATTGGGCAAGTTTTTGGGTCCTGTCCAGACTGGATGACAAATTTTGTAAAGTCTAACCATTTTCTAGCATAAGATGCCCTTGTAGATGGTTTTCGGGCAGCTTGCAGAATATTACGGATGGCGAGCGGTAAATCTTGTACTATCAGTGCCGAATTCTCCACGCAATGAGTGCGAGACTCTTCAGGCCTGGATGTCGGATATTGCCCTGAGCCTGCGTCAGCAGGGTTGGTATGATGGGAAGTGACCGGTATTCCCCTCTGGATAGGTGCAGAAGCTGAGGGAACCATGGTTGCCTGGGCCACCATGGCACTATCAGGATGCAATCCATCCTGTCGTTCCAGACTCTCGAGACGACCTGTGTCAACAGAGGAAGAGGCGGGAAGATGTAGAACAGATGCCCCGACCATTGCATCATAAAGGCGTCTGTAATGGAGTCTGGATCCAATGCTGCCCTGCTGCAAAACAGGCGGCATGCGGTGTTCGACGTGGCAAAAAGGTCTATCTGTGGGTGACCCCAGATTGAGAAGATCCAATGGCGTATCTCCGGATCCAGCTACCACTCATGGGATTGCAAGGAGATCCTGCTGAGAGCGTCTGCCAAGGTGTTGCCCTTGCCTGAGATGTGAATCGCCACGAGGGAGATGGATCTTTGAATTGTCCAATTGAAAATTCTTAAGGTCAACCTCGTCAGTCTCATCGACCGTGTTCCCCCTTGTTTGTTGAGGTAGGCAACGACGGTCGTGTTGTTTGTGACCACTTGGATATGTTGATTGGCTAGGTGTGACTCCAGTGCCTTCATGGCATTCCACACCACCAACAGCTCCAACATGTTGATATGCATTCTGCGTTCGACAGAGTTCCAAGTGCCCTGAGCTGCGTGGTCTGCACAGTGTGCTCCCCAGCCCAGGAGGGAGGCATCCGTTGTCAGAATCCTTGTCAGTTTCAACAGATGGAATGGTATGCCGTGTACAAGATTTCTTCTGTCCAACCACCACAGCAGAGTCGCTTTGAGTTTGATGCTCCTTGGAATGGAGAGGCAAACTGAAGGAGACCGCCTTTGAGGATCGTATGCGCGGATAAACCAGTTTTGGAGGGTCCTCATGCGCAGACGGGCATAACACACAACTTGTACTGTGGACGCCATGTGCCCAAGAAGACATTCACTGCCTTGGAAATGGTGAGTATCTTTTCTACTCTGTCCAGAGGTAGATACGCCCGTCCGTGAATAGCGTTGAGTACTGCTCCTATGAACTGTATTTCTTTGGTAGGAGTCAGTACTGATTTTTTGGTGTTGAGGCACAAGCCCAGATCCTAGCAGGTTCAACGTTGCACGAAGTGCTGATTGGAGGCAAAGCTTCGACGAATCCACGACTAGCCAATTGTCGAGATACGGGAAGATCCGAATCCCTCTGGCGCGTAGACTCGCACAGACTACTGCCATGCACTTCGTGAACACCCTTGGAGTGGTGGAGAGGCCGAAGGGTAGAACCACAAATTGATATGCCTCGTCTCCTATTTTGAACCGTAGGTACTTCCGACTGTCTTGATGAAAATGGTGACGTGAAAGTATGCGTCTTGCAGGTCTATTGATGCAAACCAATCCATCTTGCGAAGTAGAGGCAATATTGACTGGATTGCAACCATTCTGAACTTCTTCGTTGTTATGAAGGAGTTGACAAGTCGGAGGTCCAAGATCGGTCGAAGTCCTCCTCCCTTTTTCGACACTGAGAAGTACCGAGAATAGAGCCCCTCCTGGAGGTGATGTGGGTGGACAGGCTGGATGGTGCCCTTCTGAAACAGAGCATCCACCTCCTCCAACAATGGTGGAGTGGGCTGTGTGATACTGATGCCGAGAAAAGGGGGGAGGACGTCGAACTCGATCTGGTACCTGTGCTGGATGATACTGAGGACCCAGCGGTCCATCGTGATGGAGTGCCACGATGGCAGGTATGTGGCCAGTCTGTCTGTATAGGAGATTGTTGGTTCTGTGTTTATTGTCATAATTTTTGGATTTGTCAAATTCGGTGGTTTTGTCGTAGCCAGTGTTTTTGTCATGTCCGGTAAGTTTGTCTCGATCTGTACGGAAGGCGAGTCAAAGGCGTCGTTTGCCTAAGGCCCCAGCCCTTTTAGGGCCTTGATACCTAGCCTGCTGGAAGGGTCTCCTTGTTCCAGTATCTTGCTTGTCTTGAGGGTGCGTGTCTTGCCCTCTCTGCTGGTACCATGGCCAAAATGGAGCTGAAGAGGAAGGGAATCTGGTCCACTGTCTAGGTTTGTATTGTCTCTGACGTGACAGTGTCCCAAGCCCCATCTTCTGTGCGATGCCTTTTGCCTTTTGGGCTGCATCCAGAGAGTAATTTGTCTTTTCATTAAAGAGACCCTCACCATCGAATGGTAGGTTCTCTATGCGGGCTTTGACATCATTATTTAACGCAGTCGAGCGAAGCCATGTATGACGTCTTAAGGAGACGGCACCAATTAGGGACCTGGCATGGCAGTCCGTCTGGTGCCTGGCGTTGTTCATCTGCAGCGTTGAAATGCTCATTGCCTCTGCCTGCAGTGCTCGTGCCAGGGTTCTCCACTCAGCCGGCAGCTCGTCACAGACGTTTCCCAACTTCTCAATTAGGAAATGTTGGTACCACGTCATGATTGCCTGGTAATTGCTGACTTTCAATCCCAGGGAGCCGGAGGTATAAATGCGTCTGCCATATGTGTCTAGCTTCTTGCCCTCTTGATCTGTAGGAGTGGTATGCTGCTTATTAGATGAAGATTGGGCTGACTCTACAATAATGGAGTTTGGTGCCGGGTGAGAAAACAAAAATTTCGCCCCTTCAGGTTGCACCCTATATAGTGATTCTAGCCTCTTGCCCACTGGGGGTATTGCTGCCGGTGTTTTCCATGTGTTCTTCACCATTTTCAATAAGTAGGGAAGATAAGGGACCAGAGTCGGAGATGTTTGAGTTGCCAGGATTAGGTTGTATACTGGGTCCTCTACCTCTGGTTCTTCTGTTTTTGTCTCTATACCCAGCGCAGCTGTTATCCGCATTATGTGATCTGAGAATGTCCCTAAGTCTTCAGTTGTGGAAGTAGACAGTTGGGACTCAATTTGCAAATCTGGAGACAAGTCAGGTAGACCTGATAACTCAGAATCACTTTCAGAATAGGGTAAGTCAGATGAGGATTCCATGTGGTAAAGGATGCTTTTCCACTGATGTGGCAGTGGCAGTGGCAGCTGGGTGTTTCTTGGAGCTAGACTTGGCAGGAGGTGATTTTTGGAGTCGAGCATGACTGGGGCTCAAATCTCAGCGCTCACAGTCTCAATCGCGGCGCTTGACATCGAGTGGGCTTTGATGCCGTGTCGAGCGCTTGGTATCGATGGAACAGTGCCGGGATCGAGAGCGACGATCGCTTTCGATAGGGCTCCTTCGGTCTCAATGGCGGTGCTCAATGTTAAGCGGACGTCGGTGCCATTTGGAACGCTCGGCATGGAAGGAGTGATGTCGAGATCGAGAGTAGCGGCTGTCATCGACAGAGCTGCTCCGGTCTCGATGCCAGCGGGCGACATCGAAAGGGCTTCGGTGTCAAGTCGAATGGCCTTCTGAGTGTTGTCGAGCTTGAGATCGACGGTGTCGATCAAGGTCGGCATCGATGTTGCTGCTGCTTCTCTCTCCTCGATCCCGAGGAGGAGTGCGATGTCGTGGTTGGTGCACTTCGTCTTTTCAGTAAGCATGTGCATACTGATATGAAGACGATCGCTCAGACGATGTTGTCGATGCCAAGCAGGACCTGCTTTGATGCCGAGAGGAGGTCGAGATGGAGAGGCTCCTCCTTGCCGGTCCTGTATGTTCGACTCTCGGCGAAGCGGTTGGTACCGGTGCCGGGGAATCCAGGATTTCCCCTTTGGAAATGGAGGTGACATGCACCGATGACCCTTTCGATTTTTTCGGGGTCGATGGTACAGACGTTTCCCCCCTGCTTGGCGAGTGTTGCTTGGATCGATGAGAAGAGCCCGAAGCTGGTCTTTCGACTCGAGCAGGCCATGTCGACGCAGCGTGACTCAGGGCCGAATGGGCGGGAGTTGCAGGCTTGGAGAGAGGTTGGCCATGTTTTGGGCTTTTTGCCTTGGAGACCTCTCTCTCTTTCCTTTGCTCCTTGGAGCATTTTTTTAAAATCTTTTTGTCTCTTTTCTTAGTTGTGGTCTCCTCCTGGGCCTCAGATGGAGCGGTAGCCGATTTTGTTGTTGTGGCCCGCAGCATAGAGGGACCTGCTGCGGACAGAGTTTGCTGCCACAGCGATGTTTTTAATTTCAAGGCCCTCTGTTTTCTTATAGGCTTCGTGAAGGCCTGGCAATGTTTGCATTTCTCCACTATATGTTTTTGTCCCAAACAGAGGAGACATAAGGAATGTCCTTCGGTTGGGGGCAATTTAGCCTTGCAGCCAGTACAATTTCTAAAGGGGGCTTTAAGAGCCATTATCAAGGAGATTAGGAAAGCTTTGAAGGAAGATTAGGTCGAAAAAGATTAATTTTGTGTGTGTGTGTGTGTGTGTGTGTGTTTTACAGGATAAAGTTCAAGTTTATTTCTGCATTAGCCGACCAGGCTGTTGCACAGGATAAAGAGAGAGAGGAGGGGAAAAGATCAAGATTATGAGGAGAAAGTTGAAGAAAAATACTAATTTTTTTCTGTACTAAGCCAAAAGATAGGAGAACCTCCGAAGGTAGACTACCAGCAATAGGCGGTCGAAGAGGAACTGAGGGAATGGGCTGGAGCCGCGCTGAGGAGCAGGCACGATGGGGGAGGGGCTCCTGCCCAATTCACCTCAGCTAAAGAATTTTCTGAAGAAGGCTCAGCGCAGGCGCAAAGCCCATATGTGTGATGCACAGAGACCACGAAGAATTTATTTATTACTTTTATATTCCCTCTTTTGTCCAAGGAGCTTAAGTTGGCAAATATGGCTCGCTCCTCATAATTTGATCCTCACTACAACCGTGAGGTAGGTTAGGCTGAGAGTGTGCAACTGATGGAAGATCACCCAATGAGCTTTAAGGCTAAGTAGGCATTTGAAGTTGGGGTCTCCCCAATCCGAGTCCAGCACTCTAACCACTACACCAAACTGGCTCCCCTACAGTACAGGGGGGGAAGCGGATAGGGTACATCATCATAAGTGGTGACGCTGCACTGTGCAAGGCCTTTGCATAGATCAGAAGCGGGCAAGTGTGGTGAAATTTTGAAGACATGACAAGGGAATGCTAACTTGTAGAATAATCTCACCAATGGTTTCAAGATCACCACTCCTACAGAGATGCAAACCTATTACTACAAAGCATGACAATTAGTTAATGAAAACATGAGTACTGAGGGCCACATGCCATAGCATGCTAATTAGCTTACTTCAATGCAAGTGGCAGAAAAATTTGGAGGGAGCCCTTTGTAGACTCCTATAATGCTGACTGTCAAGTGTTTTAAAGGCTAAAATCCTAAATACACTTTTCATAAAGGGGAGAAAACTGAAATCCAATTAAAAGCTAAAATGTTCAATCTACAATTAGTTACACAATTACTTTGCTGTTAGATGTCCTATTGTCTCATTCCTGTGTGGCTTAGATTTTTTTCTTGCATATGAGGTTGGAGGAGCTGTCCTAAAAAATCAGGGAGCAAGGTTTCCTCAGGAGCAAGGGAGCTGTCCAACAAGATACAGGGAGCTAGATGAGAGGTGCTGCATCAACAATAGCTAGGCATCAACTGAGGAGCTTTATATAGCTGCTCTATCCCTTCCTGAAGCATCAGCGGGGTCCTGTTCCAAAGCATGAACTAGTTCTGGCTATCTACTCCTGAATAGGACACACATGCTTCCAACCTATTATATTATATTCCAAAAAATATAATAAATAAACCGACAATATTATACAAATGAATAGTTGTAGAACTGGATTGTTTATGTCAGGGTGGATAACGTGCAACTTATATGCAGCCCCCTATGGCTGTTTTTGCAGGTCCTGCAAAAATCTCAGCAATTTTTCAGGTAAACAAGGCCTTGTCTGCAAGCAGAACTGCATTCTTGGAAGACTCCTGAAAGTGCAGTGCTATCTGTTTTGAAGATAACTGGTAGTAGACTGTTATTGTAATGATGCTTTGATATGTACAGCACCTTGCAGAAGTATTCACTCCCCTTTGACTTTTCCACATTTTGTTGTGTTACAACCTGGAACTGAAATGGATTTAAATTGACATTGTTACCACTTGATGTAAACAAGATGTGAACTCTGTGAAGGTGCAAATATTTTTATTGTGGCAAAAAAGTAAACAAAAACAAACTGGCACTTGTTGGCTACATGAATATTCACCCCCTTTGCTGTGACATGCCTAAAGAAGCTCACAATCCACTGCCTCCAGAAGTCTCATACTGTACAGTCTGTACAGTAGCTGAATGGAGTCCACCTGTGTGCAATTCCAGTGCCACATGATCATAGAATCATAGAAAAGTAGAGTTGGAAAGGGCTTATAAGGCCATCGAGTCCAACCCCCTGCGCAACACAGGAATCCAAGTCAAAGCATCCCTGACAGATGGCTGTCCAGCTGCACCTTGAATGCCTCCAGAGTGGGAGAGCCCACCATCTCCCTAGGTAGTTGGTTCCATTGTCTTATTGCTCTGATAGTCAGGAAATTTTTCCTGATGTTTAGGCGGAATCTGGGTTCCTGTAACTTGAGCCCATTATTCCATATCCTGCAAACTGGGATGATCAAGAAGAGATCCTGGCCCTCCTCTGTGTGGCAGCCCTTCAAGTACTGGAAGAGTGCTATCATATCTCCCGTCTCCTCTTCTGAAGGCTAAACATGCCCAGTTCTTTCAGTCTCTCCTCATAGGGCCTTGTTTCCAGTCCCTTTATCATCTTTGTTGCTCTCCTCTGAACCCTCTCCAGTTTGTCTATGTCCTTCTTAAAGTGTGGTGCCCAGAACTGGACGCAATACTCAAGATGAGGCCTAACCAGTGCTCAATACAGGGGTACTTCATATGATTTGGAAGCTATACTTCTCTTAATACAGGCCAAAATTGCATTTGCCTTCTTTGCAGCCACATCGCATTGCTGGCTCATATTCAGTTTGTGATCTACCACAATTCCAAGATCCTTCTCACTTGTAGTATTGTTGAGCCAAGTGTCCCCCATTCTGTAACTCTGCATTTGGTTTCCTTTCCCTAGGTGCAGCACTTGGCATTTATCCCTATTAAATTTCATTCTGTTGTTTCTGGCCCAGCGCTCCAGCCTATCAAGATCGCTTTGAATTTTGTTTCTGTCTTCCAGAGTATTAGCTGTTCCACCCAACTTTGTGTCATCTGCAAACTTGATAAGCATTCCCTGCACCTCTTCATCTAAGTCATTAATAAAAATGTTGAAGAGCAATGGGCCCAGCACTGAGCCCTGCGGTACCCCGCTCGTTACCTCTCCCCAGTTTGAGAAGGAACCATTGATAAGCACTCTTTGAGTACAATTCTGTAGCCAATTGTGGATCCACCTGATAGTTGTTCCATCTAGCCCACTTTTAGCTAGCTTGCTAATCAGGATATCATGAGGCACTTTGTCGAAAGCTTTGCTGAAGTCCAGATATATTATGACCACAGCATTCCCACAGTCCACAAGGGAGGTTACCCCATCAAAAAATGAGATCAGATTAGTCTGGCAGGATTTGTTCTTGACAAATCCATGCTGGCTTCTAGTAATCACTGCATTGTTTTCAAGGTGCTTGCAGACTGACTTCTTTATAATCTGCTCCAAAATTTTCCCAAGGATTGATGTCAGATTGACTGGTCTATAGTTCCCAGGTTCCTCCTCCTTGCCCTTTTTGAAGATAGGAACAACATTTGCCCTCCCCCGCAACTCTGCCTAGAGAAGGCTGTCCACCAAAACTCAGTGACGGGGTAAGGAGGGCATTAATCAGAGAAGCAACCAAGAGGCCAATGGCAACTCTGAAGGAGCTGGAGAGATCTGCAGCTGAGAAAAAACCATCCATGGGACAATACCCAGATGCTCCAGAAAGCTGGGTTTTATGGAAGAGTGGCAAGAGGAAAGCCATTGCTGAAATAAACCCATATCAAAAACGGTTTGGAGTTTGCAAAAAGGCATGTGGGAGACAGCAAACATGTGGGGAAAGGTTCTCTGGTCTGATAAGACCAAAACTGAACTTTTTGGCCTTACCACAAAACGTTACATGTGGTGCAAAACCAACAGTGCTCATTGCTCTGAAAACACCATCTCCACGGTGAAGCATGATAGTGGCAACATCATGTTGTGGGGATGCTTTTCCTCGGTAGGGACTGGGAAACTGGTGAGGATTGAGGGCAAGATGGATGGAGCCAAATACAGGGCAATTCTTGAGGAAAACCTGTTTCAATCTGCAAGGGACCTGGGGACTGGGGTTCACCTTCCAGCAGGACAATGATCCTAAACATACAGCCAAAGTAACACTGGAGGGTTTAAAAAACAAGAACCTGAAAGCCTTAGAATGGCCCAGTCAAAACCCAGACCTCAATCCAATTGAGAATCTGTGGCAAGATTTGAAAGTTACCGTTCACCAATGGTCCCCATCTAACCTGACAGAGCTGGAGCAATTTTGCTAGGAAGAATGGACAAACATTGCAGGATCCAGGTGCACAAAGTTGATACTTATCCAAGAAGACCTGCAGCTGTAATTCCTGCCAAAGGTGCTTCTACCAAGTATTGACTCAGGAGGGGTGAATACTTATATGCAACCAACAAGTGCCAGTCTGTTTTTGTTATCTTAACTTTTATGCCACAATAAAAATATTTTGCACCTTCACAGTGTTGACTATCCTGTGTACATCAAGTGGTCACAATGCTAATTACAGTAAATCGATTTCAATTCCAGGTTGTAACACAACATGTGGAAAAGTCAAGGGGGGGGGGGATACTTCTGCAAGGGCACTGTATTGCCATAATTGTATTACTATTCTGTTGTGAACCACTTTGGGCACATCTATGTGGAAAAGCAGTACAGACCAGTTGTGACTAATTTATATCCCATTAATTCCAATGGAACTTTTAGTTTATTTATTTATTATATTTATACCCCGCCTTTTTTCCTGCAAGGAACCCAAGGCGGCTTACATAATCATCATCCTCCGCTCCATTTTATCCTCACAACAACCCTGTGAGGTAGGTTAGGCTGAGAGTCAGTGACTGGCCCAAAGTCACCCAGTGAGTTTCATGGCCGAGCAGGGGACTTGAACCTGGATCTCCTGAGTCCCAGTCCAACACTCTCACCACTACGCCACACTGGTTATGAAATTTCTTTGGATTTTGACCCTTGACTTTTTTTTCATAAAGTATTGTGAGTAATCCGGAACACAAGGCAATATGGGTGAAATGACTCTGGAGGCTGGGAAGACCACTTCTCAAGACCCAATTGGCATCTTATTAAGACACAATGATGACTACAAATGCTCTTTCATGCTTTTCTTTTGATTACTGGTCTGCGATATTAATTAAATGGTCCATGAAAAGCTAAACTGGTCCACTCTGCTGTTTTATGAACCGCTAAAATTAAGGCCTACATGGCAGTTAAAGTACGTGTTTGAAAGAAAATTTGTTTGTGTTCCTATGTAGGTCAGTAGGGGGATATATGTAACCTGACAAATGTATGTAACCTGACAAATGTCATGGATCAAGTTCATCTTCTAGAACAAGTCTCTAACAGTGAACCAATAATGCTGAAATGACTACAAATGAAAGCTTGGCAGCTGTTGAACAGTGTGGAGAGGCAGCATTTTTGCAAGGTCTCTAGTAGGTCTGGGGGAAACAGTTCTGCTTTCTGCTGGAATGATGTTGCTCAGGAAATGCTTTCCATGTTTTAAAAGCCACACTTCACTTTGTATCACTGATAAAAGGAACTGGTACATACAAGGAAAGCTACAGCGGTGTGTTAAATGTTTCTTTTAGTTAAGATTTAGAAATCACAATTTCTTCTACAACAAGGATGCAAACTAACAAAACTAAACAAATAAGAGTAGGAACACTTGCAGAGTTATAAAAACAGGAAGTCTGCACACCAATATGCTAGTGCAGGAAAGGAAAACTGACCAAATTAATGTATTTTTAATACTAGTAAATATTGTTACCTATAGTAAAAAAAACCAACCTAGATGATTTATTTAAGGCACTGGAAACCTACTGCACATGAATGAACTTTGTAAATTAGAAATGTAATGAACAGACAGAAGCAGTGGTCAGACAAATAAAAATTTACAATAGGTTAACAGTACAGTCCTGTGCATGTTTACTCAGAAGTCAGTCCCACTGTGTTCAATAAGGCTCAATCGCAGGTTAGGTACGCACAGAATATAAACATGTCACAACAAAGAAGTGACAGTCTTTTAGGATGTTATTTGGACATGTAAATGAACATACAGAGGGGCAATGCCTGTTCTCATCATGCTTCTGGGATGAGACCACAGCACTACTGTGATTTGTGCAGCACTTTAAGTAGTGGCAGAATCTAGGACTAAATGGTAGCAATGTACCACCCATAGATTTTTGTGCCAGAACTGCCTGATCCTGGATTTCTCAACAAAGCTAGGTAAGAGTAGAAAACAACTGAAAAGGTTCAATGATAAACATGTCCCAGAGACTAAGAAACCAAACGACAAGTGGTAAAACCTTAAAGCCACCCTCCAATTTAGAGGTACAAGTGAGCTGATAAAATTGTGTGCATCTGTAGGACTGCCATAATCATATGCTTTAACTATTTTGAATGGAATTTAACAGAATATTTTATATTTGCCTTATTCATCTGTTGGTATTACTTCCAAGCATGTGGGCTGCAGCATATAAATTCAAGCAACTAACTGAATGAGGTTTCAGTAGCCTTATTTCCAAGACCAGGCAGTTACTTTGTGAACATCTTTAAAAGAATTTGCTTTATAACTGTCAAGATCAGTGCAGAAAAATCAAGAATGAACAAAATACAAGAGAGAGATAAATAAAGAGGTTCCACCAACATGTCACACAGAAAAACTTGTTTATGGGTAACCATGTGCATGAAATGTCAAATGTAGAAAAACAGCACATCGAAGGATGACCTCCTGCAGTTAGGCCTGCTATTCTCTTTAACACAAGCAATTATGAAGATGTGCTATCCTCGGGGGGGGGGGGAGAAATCCTATAACAGTATCCCGGAAATACCTTCATAATCCAGAAACACTCGGGTGAGTCATCTAACTGTTGTTAAGCAATCAGAAATGGATACAGTGCACATACCCTCAACTTCAGAAGCATGAATTCCACCCACCCCACTTGTCTTAACTACAATTAAGCATCACCTCAACACTAGTCAGGGCTGTTGCTTATTGAACCTTGACTACTGAATGTAGAATGTGCTGTATCTTAAGTGGACAATGCATAGTTCGTGCACTGTACCTGAATATATATCCTCTGCAACAGGAAAAAAAGGGGTGCTGGTGCTGTCTCCGTTCATACTGGCAGCAGGATGCGTTTTCCATTCTTTGGGCTTGAAATGGCTCCTGTATCTGGAGTGCAGTGAGTCTACTTATGTCCATGAATGTATTGTCTAACGGGGATGTTGCTTGTGCTGGCTAATTATGTACCGGTTCTTCATTTAGCACAGGACCTTTGTGGGAGCCCACACGCTCATGTTCTCAGTGTATGTTCCAATAATCATTTAAACAATCAAAAGGTACATTTTACTTGGCTCTAGTTTTAGCTCTCTCTCTCTTTTTACACTGTACCTGCATGTGGGATTTTATTGGTCTGTTTCTAAAGACTACAAGCCTTGGGGCTCTATTTGGGATGAAAGGTGGGGTAAAAAACAACACACATAAAGGAAAAAAATCAATACAAATGTTACAAAACACACTGTCAACTTTATCCGGGGTGAGGGGCAATGTGGCCCCCAGACCAAAAGAGGCTGTCCATCCCTGAAGCAAATGGTCCTTCAGATACTCCAAATCTCAAGCCATATATGGTTTTAAAGTTTAATAGCAGCACTATGAATTGTGCTTGGAAATGTCTTGGTAGTCAGTGAAGATGTCTAAAGGACTGGTAAGACATGCACCAAACTGCTGGTCCCAATCTACAAGAAGTACCCGTATATACTCAAGTATAGGTCGGTCCTAATATAAGTCGTGGCCCCTAATTTCACCCCCCAAAACTGGGAAAACTTATTGCCCCCAGTATAAGTCTAGGGTGGGAAATGTATGAGGGGAGACTCCTGCCGCCACCCCCAGACACCCCCCACCACCGTACCTGCACCTGCCGCCGCCGAAGCCCCGCCACTGCCAAAGCCCCCCCAGGACCCCCGCCGCCACCCCCAGACACCCCCCACCCCCATGCCTGCACCCGCTGCCGCCGAAGCCCCGCCACTGCCAAAGCCCCCCCAGGACCCCCGCCGCCACCCCCAGACACCCCCCACCCCCATGCCTGCACCCGCTGCCGCCGAAGCCCCGCCACTGCCAAAGCCCCCCCAGGACCCCCGCCGCCACCCCCAGACACCCCCCACCCCCGTACCTGCACCCGCTGCCGCCGAAGCCCCGCCACTGCCAAAGCCCCCCCAGGAGCCCCGCCGCCACCCCCAGACACCCCCACCCCCACACCCCCATACCTGCACCCGTACGCAGCAGCTGAGGCGCCAACAGCGAGACCCGCGCGCGACTCCCGGCCCTGGCGCCTTGTGCGCGGCAGCCGCCAGGCCGCCCGGGGAAGCGGCTCCGCGGCACCGAGGCCCAGGAGGAGCCACCGCTGCCTCCCACCGCAGCCGCCGCAGCCGCCATCTTTAAACACTGAGAGGAGTCTAGGGGGGCCGGGCCGCCACAATAACAATCCTGCACAAGAGCCTACAGCCTCGGGCGCGGAGCAGCTTGGGAGAGCGAGTCTCTTGGCGGACAACTTTGCATTGCAAGCAGAGAGAGGGCGCGAGGCAAGCGGACTACGATTACCGTCGGGCCGCGCGACCCGGAAACGGCGCTCTGCCTTCGCTGTGCACGTTGGGAAGAAGAGTCTTCCGAGGAGCGTGGCCCCCGTCTGATAAAGCGAAGACGGCAAAACGGAGGAACTACGTCTCCCAAGGGGCGCTGCGGCCACACCCATGCTCAGCAGCCCTTGGGCATGGTGGGCGATTGAGTCGGCTGTAATGGTCGCTTCCCGTAAGAGTCCAGAGAGTATGTCGGAGGATCTGCTAGGACGTCTGAGGAATAAGACTCAGATTTAGTCAGGACTTACAAGGCAGGGGCAGAGAGCTGCGAGTGCGAGCGCGCCCCCCCAGATGTTGCGCCCGGTGCGGCCGGCCCCCCTGCACCCCCCACGCTACGCTACGCCTCGCTGAGCCACTCGCTCTACGGGCGCCTCGCGCTGCTGTGCCGCTTCCCTGCCTAGGAGCCGGCATGGCAGCGCGCAAGGCCCCAGCAGAGCGAGCCGCCGCTGACAAAGGTAGGGAAAAGCGGAGCTGCTCCGGGCAGGGAGGCGGTGCAGCAGCGCGAGGCGCTAGCTGAGCGAGCGGCCGCACCTCGCCTCCACGGGGCTCAAGAAAGCAGTGGGAGGCACTGGCCCAGCGAGCAGCCACACCGCGCAGGGGCTCCCTGGCGTGGGGGTGTTTGGGGGTGGCGTGGGGGTGTTTGGGGGTGGCGTGGGGGTGTCTGGGGAAGCTGCGGCGTGGCGCGGCTTCGGCGGGGGAGGGGCTTCGGCGGCAGCGAGGCTTCGGCGGCAGGGAGGCTTTTCCGCGGCAATGGGGCTTCGGTGGCGGGTGCAGGTAGGGTGGCGTGGGGGGGGTGTCTGGGGTGGCGTGGGGGTCTCTGGGGGTGGCATGGGGGTGTCTGGGGGGGCTTCGGCGGCGGCGGGGCTTCGGCAGGGGAGGGGCTTCGGCGGCGGCGGGTGCAGGTACGGGGGTGGGGGTGGGGTGTCTGGGGGTGGCGGCAGGGGTCCTGGGGGTGGAGGGGGGTGCCTGGCGGTGCCTGGCGGTGGCCCTGGGGGGGCGCTGACCCAGGTATAAGTCGAGGGGGCATTTTTCAGCACAAAAAATGTGCTGGAAAACTAGACTTATACTTGAGTATATACGGTACTTTGAACCAACTGCTGCTTCCGAGCAGTCTTCAAGGCACCCAACATATAATAAACTGCAGTAGTCTAGGTCTTAGCAGAGCACAGGTAACAGTGGCTAGGTCAGTGATGGCGAACCTTTTTGAGCCCGAGTGCCCAAACTGCAACACAAAACCAACTTGTTTATTTCAACGTGCCAACACTGCAATTAAACCTGAATGCTGAGGTTTTAGTTTTAGAAAAACAACTCATACAGTTGTCCGAACTAATTAACACCTTTTGTCTTAAAAGAAAAACACAATAACAGAGCTTTCAATGATACAAACAGTTTTTTGTTGGAAAAAAAAATCAACTCAAAAAATTATTATAGTACTACATTGTACACATAGCCTGAAGGGAATTTATACAAACTTTGAAAATAATTAGGCACATGTATTTTTGGATAAGGGATTCTCAACTTGCAATATGATTATATGCCAGACTGAAATTGTATGGGGCCAAGCTTTACCCCGGGTCCTTTCCCTGCTTCTACAGGTGTCGGATTAGTAAAAGTAAAAGTCAACCTGTACTAGGATGAGCAAGATCAACAAGAAAACTAAACATGCTTAACACATTTTAAACACTTTATGTCGTGGACTGCAAACACTGCATTAGGTAAAAGTTTGCATTGGGCATGCTTTTGCACAATTAATGTTAACAATTAATTGCATGCATGCTGATAATTTGTCAAACCTTGGCTCATACTCCGTTAGTTTGAGAGCAACACATGCAGCACTCAAGTCAACTGTTAGTGCTTTACATCCAAGCCATGCTCTGTGCATCATCCTTCAAAATCTTTTAAATGTGATAACAATGTAGAAAATAATTCTGTAACAGGAATTCTAGAATAAAATCATTCTGTTCCACACTGTGAGAAAGAACAAGATCATTAGTGTTTTGCAGAAGGGGACAGTCTTTTCACGATCTGGTGACCAATGGCTCGAGTGCCCACAGAGAGGTCCCTGTGTGCCAGCTGTGGCACCCGTGCCATAGGTTCGCCATCACTGGGCTAGGCTATCTCATTCCAGAAGGGGTCATATCTGGTGTGTCAGCCTTCTCACTGATGGAAGGCACTTCATGCCAGATGGCATCTGGGCATCCAAAAATATGGCTGAATCAACTAGTGCCCCCAAGATGTGCACCCTATCTTCTAATAGAGGAGTAGGAAAACCTTTTCATTCCAAGAGCCAAATTCCAATCTGGGAAAGTCTGGGGGTGGGGGGGGGCACATTCCATCCGTGGACAGGGCAAAAGGCAGATCGGACAGTGCCAAAACGTAAGTCTTACTGATTTTAAGCTTACTCAGAAGTAAGCAGGACAAGCAACTGCATGTCTACTCAGAAGTAAGTAGAACTTAATCACTCAGCAGCACTTTCAAATAGCAATCCAAATACAAAGCTACTCAACTACAAAGCGGTCTACTCAGAAGTAAACAAGTAGGATAAGCCCTTCAGGGCAAGCCTCAGGACTGAATCACTCAGCAGCTTCCTCCACAGGCTCTGCTCCCTCTCCCAGGAAGGGAAAACCTCTTATTCTTGGGAGATAAGACACTTTCTCTGCCAAGTACTCAGCAGGGTAAAGCTCTAATCTTGGAACAGCTGCTGATTGCAGATAAGAGCTTTTCCTTGCCCATAGAGGGGGTGGAACCTAGGGAAGGCGCTTGTGGCTGTATGGAGAACCCCCATGGGCTGTATTCAACCTGTGGGCTGGAGGTTCCCCATCGCAATAAAACACCATTAAAACACTATTAAAACAGTATAAGAGGTTTTTTTTAAAAAAAAATCCTAACCCACCCCACCACCCGCTCGATCACCTTGCCCAGAAATGGCAAATTGGAGACTGGGCGAAAGTTGTTTAGTTCTTGGGGATCCAAGGAGGGCTTCTTTAGAAGCGGCCTTATTACTGCCTCCTTGAGGGCTGATGGCATCCCTCCCTCCTTGAGGGAGGGAGGCATTCACCACCGCCTTGATCCCCTCACCCAGTCTCTCCCTGCAGCTCATGATGAGCCAGGATGGGCAAGGATCAAGCAAGCAGGTGGTTGGCCTCACAAATGAAAGTATGGGAGTACAACCCAATGCAAAACAGGCTGAACAACACCATCCTAAATCCAGCTCACCAACAGTACCTCCATCTTGTTTGGACTGAGCTACCGTTCAGTGATTCTCGTCCTGTCCATTACTGATCCCAGACACCACTTCAGAACATTCATGGCCTCATCCAAGTCCAATGCAAGAGAGAATCAGAATTTATAGGGACGTGCTGGTGCTGGGAAATCCGGCCTGTTTGAGCTTAACGGACTTCCTGCCCACTTCTGATCTGATGATCGGAAGCAGGCCGAAACGGTTTCCCCCCCGGCGGACTTCCATCTCTAAGATGGGCTGTGGTTTGTGCATTTTTAAAAAATGCTAAGGAAATTGCACAAATTGCGCTATTTGCGTAAATTTACATAAATTGGGCTAATAGTGCTATTTGCACATATTGGAATCCAGAAACTACACAGTTCTAGTGCGATTTGCACAAATCATGCTAGAACTACATAGTTTTCAGTTTCCAATTTGCGCAAATAGCATGATTTCTGCAAAATTCCTTAGTGTGTGGGGTTTTTTTAATGCACAAATTGCGGCCCATCTTAAAGATGGAAGTCCGTGAGCTAACCAGAATCCGGGGGGGGGGGGGATCCTTATTGGATTCCTCACACATCCCTAAGATTCAGACATGGATGTCATCAATATACTAACAAATCTCACACTAACAAAGTCAAATTAATGGATGACTTCACTCAGAGGTTTCATGTAGATGTTAGACAGCATGGAAGAGAGAACAGAGCTCTGCATAAATCCATAGCACAAGTGGCACAGGGAAGAGCAGTAATCCCCTTAGCACCAGTGTGGCGTAGTGGTTAGTGTTGGACTGGGACTCAGGAGATCCTGGTTCTAGTCCCCGCTCGGCCATGAAACTCACTGGGTGACTTTGGGCCAGTCACTGACTCTCAGCCTAACCTACCTCACAGGGTTGTTGTGAGGATAAAATGCAGGAGGAGGAGGATTATATAAGCCTTGGGTTCCTTGCAGGAAAAAAGGCAGGGTATAAATATAATAAATAAATAAATAAAATATCATAAATAACTGTTTTGCTTAAGTTCTTCCAAATTTGAGACTAAGGAGCCTCTCTCACTATCACAACACATAATTGCTGCAAGCTCATCCTCCTTGGGTTTAGATTGAGCTGTGCACCTTCTCATTTTAACCTCCCAGTTTTGGGTGACTGTAACATCACCAACACTCTTTGGTTTGCATATTTTACTATCGTCAGGTAGTCCAATAATGCATACAGACTTCCTAGGCTCAAATTGCAGCTAGTTCACACAAGCCATTGGTTAACTGTATTAAGTCAACCTCTGAGGAGAATCTGGATGTTAAGTATCTCACTTCCAAGCTGTATGCCTACAAAAGAACAAAACCAGAGTAAAAGTCCCTTACCCCTTTAACTAGATGTACCTATATTTACAGCAGGGTAGGCATGGTTGAGCACCTGCTGGGTGCCCACACCCCCAGAGCAGCCCACTAACAAGGGCCCCCTGGAGTTGCTCCTCCTCTTCACCACTGCAACCTGCTTGAACACCTTCCACTGGCTCGCTCTGACCCAGACAATGGTGGTGGCAAGGAGGCAGGGTAGGAGCAGACAACACTGACTGCTTGCTCACTGGCTCTCTGCCTGTCAAGCAAGTGAGAGCAATGATGAGAAAGAGGATGAGCTGCAAGAGCAGCTGGTGACAACGGTGGTGAGAAAGTAGACTCACTGAGGAAAGGGGCCCACTGAGGGGGACTTTAGCACTGATTTACAGCATGAGCAAAACTGAAGATAGATTGCTTATGCCCATTTTTCTCTCTCTCTCACACACCCACCCACCCACCGGATGGAATCTACTGGTAGATCTCTGGGTGATTTGCAGTAAATCAGCAAATCCCAATTGTTCAACTATCGCAACAACAAAATGTTTTCCACCTAAGTTAGGCTGCTGAAACGAGAGCTGTTGGATAACCAGGAGTGGACTTCTGTGTGAAAGGACTAAGCTCAGATCAGTTGTGGTATTTGAAACAGATTCCTAGGCTCAGAACGTGGTCAGAGGCATCCTGTTCTTCAGTTCTAAGTGCATCATGCCCTTTGCACTTGGTTGATTGATGGATCTAAAAACAAAGTAAATCTGACAAATGTCATGTCTGCCCGCTCCTGTTGTAGAGAGTCCTTATACCCAGGATTTTTAACAGGCCTATATTCAAGTTTCCTCCAACCTGCAAGCCGTCCCCCTCTGACCATACTGAACCCCGTGGTATATCCTAGGCAACTCCTTAAGCAAAAGAAACACCCCCTCGCTGGTCCGACACAACTCACATATAATGGGACGACTGTAACTCAAGGTATCCAAAACCTTCCCAGTAAAAGTGCGTTTCCCTCACCAAAACTAAGCTGCGACCGTCGCTATTACTACTCCATGACAGCGTTCAAACCTTCTGACTTCCTCCCATGATGCTACCTAGAGTTCATCTCCCCAGGCAAAAGGTGCCTTCCCCAAGGAACCGCACGCGCAAATGCAGGGACCCGCAGAGGGGATACGGGACCCGCAGAGGGGATACGGGACCCGCTCCCCTAACAGAGCTGACCCTACCCCATCACCACCGCGCTTCCTTCCCCTTCTGACGTCAGCACGTCGTTCCCCCGAGGCGTCGACCTGGAACCCCCTGCTTCTTTCCTAAGACCAACGTCGAGCTTGCTTTCGGACCCTTACCCATCTCGGCGACCCGGGGGGGGGGGGGGGCGGCGGCTGGAGAAGTGCCCGCCGTCACTCGGCCGGCCCCCCGCTCTTCTTTCGTGCCGTCTTCCTGCCTTCCTCCCTCACAGCAGCCACCTTCGCCGTCGCCGCCTCATTCCAAGGCTTTGGCCTCAGGCGCCCGCTTCAGCCAACTCTGTCCCAAGGCCTTAAACAGGCGGCGGTGGCGGCTCCTCCCACGCCCGCCTTCCGTCGGTCGATTCTACTTCTTCCTTCAGCGACAGATATTCCTTAATGCGGAGACTCTAGACGAGCCTCTGGCGACCACGCATGCGCACTGCCCTTCGTAAAAACCAAAACGCTGCTCGCGCAGCGGAGAAAGTGCGCCTGCGCACTCCCAAAGCAGGCGGTGTTACGAGAACTATCAACTGCCAATTGCAGTAAAAGAAACGTGCGGAGGGCGGCTGTTTGGCCAATCATGGCATAGAGCCCCTGCGGATGTTTCGCTCTCCCTGAACCCCACGTGGCCACTCTAGCCCGAGTGTCAAAGCGATACTATTACTGTATTATGATTAGCGCACGTTTGAAGATACAAATTGGGCAAAAAATATACAATTTCCGACAGGGAGGCCTCCATTCCTTACCAAAAAGAACAGACTGCTTGGCAAAAGCTAATCATTTATCATGAAGCTGCTCGAGCTCTCCAGCTTCCTCCCTTGTTAACTGGAGTTTAGCTGCCCTGGCAGAGAAAAAAGTCTTATAGGAGAAATGTGCAAATGGTTGCAAGATGACTATAGAAAATGATTGCCCTGTACATGGGAAATACATCCCTGAGAGGGTAGCTTTATTATGCTATTTGACATTTTAGGAATCATGAGAAGTTGTGTACATTTAAGGCATATTTTTCTTACAGAAGTGAAATTTTAGCAAGATTTAAAAAACCTGCTTGGTTTTTCCATCTCTCCCTCCCCCCACTTTATACCACCATGAGTAATTTAGAAACGTTCCATTTTATTAAAACGTAAGAAAGGCAGAATACACGCATGGCAGTAAGAATGGAACAAATCAAAAAGTATACAGAGGAAGCAAGATCAACATTTTAAAAATTCCAGCATTCTACTTCAAACCTTTTAAAAAACTGCTTTAAATTTTTACAGCATTTCAATACAATTCCAGAAATCAGGTGTTCAAAATCAAGATAAAATCCATTTTATTGTAATTTCTCCATAAAAATCAAAAGGGAATATTGCAACAAGTTAACCATTGCCTGCCACATAAAGGTAAGATTAAGTCTAGTTCAGTAACAACTTTGCCCAACAATATTGGGTAAGAAAATATATGCAACACCCTAGACAAAAAAAGAGAGGAACATACGTAAAGTCAGTGCTATTGCTTATTTGAAAGAACAAAGAGTTTGAAACTTTATACAGTCATGCTACGAAGTTCACACCTTTAGGAAATCATCACACTGGAAGTACACAACATAAGCTAACATCTTATAGTTCAGTATTGGTTAGTAAAAAATTCAGCTATTAATTCATATCCTGTACACTAAGAACATCTTTGTTCACTTTCATACAGATACAACAAATTCATTTTCATCACTTGACCAATGGCCCAGCATCTCCCAACATTGCAAGTGTATTATGGACCTGAATGTTTTTGCTCTTGTCTTGAGTACATCCTTAGTTTACTTTATACCCATGGTCAACATCCCCTAGACCAGTACTGTCCAGCACATATAAAGAAATTAAACAGAACATTTGGATTTAGTCTAGTCCCTTGATTTCTGTGGGACTATCAACAATCTACACGTACTTCTATGTCCTAACTATTGAAGTTGGCTAGGGCTGGGTGGGGGGAGAACAGGGCAGGAGAAAGAAGATGAGAAAGTCAGTCAGTTCACTCTCTCACACTTCATGTTTGTCTTTGGGCAAGACCAGTATTATTTAAACAAAGACATTTATACATCAGTTACCACATTTTCCCACCACTGCACTCAAGTACTATAAAACAAATAATCAATAGGTTCATCACATTTCCTTTTCATCTTATTATGTACATCACTGGTGATTACATCTGAAAAGGTATTCTCACCACACCGCCCTCTTCCAGTGCCTCATGTTATTGTGGAAAAATGGTCTGATATACAACCATTACTGGTCTTCTCTCTGAAAGCTGGGGAAGCCATCCTTCTGAGAAGTGAGTGGAAACAATCACAAGTAAATTCATTTTTAATGTGTCAGAGAAGAGCTACCATAAATAAACAGCTGACACTATGGAAGCCTCAGTGTGTGCCTTGAGCCAGGAGTAAGAGTCAGCATCCCAATATACCCAGAGAAGCTTGCATATTTGATAGTGAATTGTGTGTGTGTGGTCATATTAACGTTCTAAGAAAAATAATGCCACCCCATATTAACAACATATACAAGTCTCAACACTAAGTGTATTTTCTATAATATCTTAGGGGAGGAATTTTGCATTATGCTGGATACATCTCACTGCTGAGATAAATGGGATAAAAGCCGCTCTTGAAAGGTTGAATGCAGCACTTCTCTTAGGAAAATGCTGGTTGCCTCTTGGAGGTCAATAGGATCACCTGTGGCTGAAGTATTTCCTACATTTTAGTGAGGGATGTAGTTTTGAGAGTGCAGAGTGCAGAAGTGCAGAACTAGAGACTGTACTTCTCTAATTAGACACTAGGTGTGCACCTGCACTTCCACACTACTTTTGCTTTCAACGATTCTGCATTGTGGAGAAGGGAGAGCAGGAAATGGATCATTGTCCAATAACCAATGGAATACCAAGCTAAAGCTTCACTCCAGGATGTTTTTGCAAGAGCCAGATGCATTCTGCGACAGGTCCTGCAACACTCACAAGTTCCTGCTTATATCTGAAGAACTTTTAATAGTAATAGCTGTTTAGTTGGAAAGAGCCCTTACAAGACTCATCACTAGTATCAACAGAATTATAACCGTGGGCAAAGGGAGAGAAGCAGGAAAAAAATTACTTAATACAAAATTAGCTTCATATCCCACCACTAGAACTTTGAACAGTTTTTAGGTATCTACAGCAGCAACAAATGATTTTGGCTAGGGTGTTAATTGCTAGCCAGCTCCATTGCTCAGTTAATACAAACACTCAGCACAAATGGCTGTCATATATACATACCTTTAATTGAAAGTAATAATAAAATCCCAGAAGGTCTGAAAGGCTCAGCATATCCCTGCATTTAAGTCACCGGGACAGGGGATGGGGGGAGGGAGAAGAGGAGGGGTGGTCAGTAACATATACCCATCAACCCCAGTTGTGAGTCTTCCTAGAACAAGGTGATAACAGCTAGTGGCACTGTCTCAATGCAGTTTTGTTCTTAAATTTAGAAGAGGGAAAAGACTACCATCCTGCTCCATTTTTTCCCATGGCCCAGCTGTTTTTACACTCTCAAAATTTCCAGACAATTGTTGTAACAGATAGCTATCCAGTCCGGCTGAGTTGATGCCCACTGTACATTGTTGATTTCTCCTTCTGCTGTGTAGGCCAAGATTGGGTCCTCAATGGCACGAGGCATTTGCTGGATATCCCAGATAAGAGCTTGATGGTCATCCGCTACCAAAGGTAAAAATGCAGAATTAGAGATGAGAGAAACCAGCTTTCCCCACAGATATTTTGTGGTCCACGTACTCAGAAGTATAACAGATAAATTTTTTTGAAGATAAACAAAAGCTTAAGAGGTGTAGTTTGACTTTACCCATTCTTAGTTTTTGACCCTAAAACTGTATTTTACATACCATCGTTTCTCAAATGCATGCCCTCTATTTTTCTTTCTTTATAAGATTTTTAAGTTGCCTTTACAGTAAACCCTCCCAAGGTGACATACAACAAAACTTAAAAACCACAAAACATAATAGAATGATCGTGTGTGTGTGTGTAATCTTGTAATGGACAGCAAGATTAAACTGCTGAGGGACAGCAATTCAGAAATTATTTTATGTACAGTTCTCACAGCTTCCTTGCAGAGAAATTCCTAAAGCTAAAAATGTGCTATTCTCGCTGCGTTTCTTCTCCTTCTCCTTCTTCTCCCTCTTCTTCTTCTCCCTCTTCTTCTTCTTCTATTAGTTGATTAAATTCAAAGCTAGTCTAGTCATGGGTACCCTCCTTACAGATATGTAAACATCCAAAACATTTGGGTGGTCCCTAAAATGTTTGTTGCAGGCAGCTAGGAATGTAAGATTTTTTCAGTTGAAATCAGCTTAGCCAAATTACCTTGTAACATTTCATTTCTACCACCTACGTTTTAGGGTTATATTTTAAAGCACTCACTACTTTGTGAAGGGCTAAGTATAAACAACTTCGTTTTTGAGACAAAATATATTATAAGATATATATACTATAGATAAAAAGTTCTGATAGTCAAGACATTGAAGTAAACAAAAGTAGGAAGCACAGCCTAGATTAGAGAAAAATGACAATATTTAAAGCAACTATAGCAGAGACTGTAATATGCATGGCTAGCATATGCTCACTTACTTGCAAATTATCGTAAATCCCAACGAACTGTGGTACTTCTTATAAAACACATATAGGAGTGGGATATAACTTAATTCAGTGAAGCAATCCAATTCTATTTAATAATGTGGGTAACTCATAACTCTCTCTAATTCAGGAAAGCATAGTTCTAGGCAAATACCCAACAATCCCTTGGCATGAAACACCGAAATGAAAGAATGGGTGACAAGAATGATCCACTCTTACCTGCTGTGCAGATATGACAAGAAGAATGTGGTGCCCAAGCAATGCCATTCACACATGCTCTGTGGTTGTTCAGCCTGGCTACAGGTGTACATGGAACTCTGACATCTAGAATCACCACCTTAGAAAACAAGTAATATGCAGATTAATGCTGGAAAAATAAGCTTGGGGGATGGAATACTTAAGTTTTATACCTCTCATGAAACCAGGTATGAAGACGTGAATAAATATTTAACTGTCTGGTGTCTTCAGAACACAAAGCATTCACACTGCACCCCATCTTATCAAGTGAATACATGCCTTCCATTAATAAAATAGAATGTTATGTATCTGCTGTAACAGCGAAAGAAAGAAAAAAGACAGTAGCTCTTGATCAACCAAGTCACATAGACTATGTGCCTGTACAATTTCTTTCTTAAAATGAAGGAGTTAACATGAAAGCTTTTTATTATTTCCAAATACAGACTCCTGTTTTTTACAGCATACCTGCTGAGGAGACCATGTTGTGGGCTGGTCACTTCAGCCAAGTCAATTAGATTGGTCACCCCCTCCCACTGAGGCTGGAGCAGGCACGGGCAAACCAGCTCATCCCAATATGCCACCATGAGGATAATCAGAAGTCCTCAGCTTACACATAGTACCTACCAGCAACCCAGTATGACTGCTATCTCCCCTAGGTAACATAAGCACATGCACCTGACTGCTTTACTCCATGCTACTGTGTTCAGATCAGATGGCTGTAAGGAATTCCTGAGGCAAAAATGGTAGCCCCATGGCTTTTTGCATGTAGCCAGAAAACCTGGCTATGAAGACCAACAGCCCAAGTAGTACCACCCAAGTGCAAAGTGAACTGGCCACCCTCACATAATACAGTGTCTCACCTCCATGCCATCCATTGCCATGGTTGCAAGGTAATTAGGGTCCTGTTTATTCCAGCACAGGCGGAGCAAAGGGTGGTGCTGAGGATCCTCATAGATAATAGTGCTGTGCTCCAGGTGCCGCAGGTCAAACATCCTCACTGATCCATCAGCACCAACAGAAGCAAACATGTCTCTCCCACCTCCTGCACGGCTGAATGCAATATCATACACCTGCTCAGACACCAAAGGCAGAGAAAAATGACAAAACATGATGTTGCCCCGCCCCCGACTAAGATTTCTGCCCCACACCAAAGTTTTATCATGCAAACTCAGAAGCACAGCAGGCATATCAGACAAATCCCTTGCCTAGACTAAAGAAGGACAATGCTGACCACAACCACAAATTAGGGCAATTAGACATAGATGCCTCTCTCCCTGTGAATAAGAATCCCTCAAGACTATTACTCCTCCTTCTCTTTTGCAAATTTTTTTACTTTGTATTCTCTCCCTATAACCAATGAATTATTATGAGGGAGAGAGGTAAACTCCTCCCTCATCATGTAGGTCATTATTCCCATGTTACACATTCAAAAAAGTTTTATTAGTTGCCCCAATGGAGAAAAGGAGAGAGAAAGTGCATCATCACCTCTTTGTCATGGGCAATCAGCTGGGTCTTGACATGGCCTGACACCAAATTCACTCTTCCCAAGACTTGACCAGTCTCCAAACCCCAGATAGTGCAAGTTGTGTCAATACTAGAGGTGCCTGGGATGGGGGAAAAACCCACATATATTAAGAATTCTTCTTAGGTGCAATAAATATGTGATCCATTATGCCATATTCATAATGTTTGACCTCAAAAAGGTAGACACCCACCCACCCCCGGCTCACAGTTCTTGCTTTACGGAGAGCAGCCTGGATGTACTTGAGATTGTTAATGTATTCTGTTTTGAGACACAGGTGTAATCTTCAGGATATTTTTTTTAAATGTCAATTCAGAAGTCTGTTTTAAGTCAAATATCAAGTTTTTAAATGAGAAATTGACAGCACAATCTCACACATATCTACTTAGAACTGCTTTCAGCAAGACTTACTCCCAGGTACGTAGGTATAGGATTGCAGCCTGAGGGAGCAATCCTATGGCCCCTAGACAGCATCTGAGGGGCCCTAGGATAGTTCAGATTCCCCGATCCGAGGTTGGAGACAATGCTCTGACCTCAGAGTGGGGAATTGGAGAACCGTCCCCCCTATCCTGCACAGCTGGTATGGAAAGAACTGTGCCAGCTACCCTCCGAGGTCAGGAAAGCAACCTCAGAGAGGGGGAAAGGGGAAGCGTTTTGGTGGGTGGGGAGGGGAGGAGACTGGAGAGGTCAGGATATGAGCTATCCTGAGGCTTCTCCAGGCTCCTTCCCTCCCCCTCCGAAACGATGGGCTTTTTTTGCCTCAGCTAGACAGGCAAAAAAACCCATCTAGCAAAAAATGCAGGGCAAGAGGGCAGGAAGGCGAAGATTGCCTCCACTGCTCCTCCCGCTCTGCATGAGATGATCGTAACCCTCCAAGTTTGGGGGCTTATGACCATCGACAGTGCAACCAATAGGATTCCACCCTAAATGATCTTTTTCCACACTGCCTGGAATGCTGACTAACCACTTAAATACACTGTACTAGGGTTGGTCACAAGGCTAATCAAACATATTTCATTAACCAGTCAAATATTGATCAAATAAAGGTCAAGCAGCATTGTTAGTACTGTTACAAAGAATGATGCCAATTACAAAAGAGCTTCTATGAATCAATGAAATTAAGTTCTAATCAACTAACTAGGGAGGTGAGATACTGGAAAATTCATTCTGCTTGAGCTCAACAGGCTTTTGATACATTTCCGACCTGATGGCCAAAAGCGGGCCAAGTCGGGAGCGGGGACAGGTTTGGCTCCTGCAAAATTGCT
Organism: Shinisaurus crocodilurus; assembly: GCA_021292165.1. Lineage (NCBI taxonomy): Eukaryota > Metazoa > Chordata > Lepidosauria > Squamata > Shinisauridae > Shinisaurus > Shinisaurus crocodilurus. The sequence goes on from JAHFWL010001369.1 coordinate 47,991, forward strand.
CAAAATATTTGCACAAAGTTGGAGCCGAGAACTGTGTATCTCTAGTACAATTTGCGCAAATTGCGATTTGCACAAATCGGGCCAACTTGTTAGATTTGAGTTGTTGCTCTTGTTGTAGCATTTAACATGAGAAGTATGGAAGCCTCCTCCTCTCACTGCATATGCACACACTCCACCTTGGCCACCTTGACTTTTCTGACAGTTAATTTCAGATTTGTGCAAAATTCAGGCCTCTGATCCGGTTTGCACAAATTTAACCCTTTTTGGTTAAAACTGAGCACCAAAAGACAGAACCATATACAAAATCCTGGTTTGATGCGGAGTGTAGAAAAAGTGAACAGTCTCTGGTAAAAGTAGCCAGATTTTTAAGAAAACACAAAGATGATGGCCAAATCAGGAAGTTTTTAATACAGCGAAGCGCTCATAAGAAACTTCTAAGAGCCAAAAAGAAGAGTTATGCAAATAAATTTTGGAAGGACCTTGGGCAAGCCATAATCAGCAAGAACGAAAAATATTTTTGGGACCTTGTAGCAGGTGGACTTAAGCAAACAAGACCAGCAGTAGAGGGACAAATCCCAACGACTAAATGGGTCTTGTATTTTGAGAATATGTATAAAGCCAGCTCTAAAGAGAGCCACTTTGCACGGTATGGAACAAAGGATGGGGTAGTTTTGGAGGCGCAACCTATATGGCCCCCCATCACCGAAGCAGAAATTAAAAGTTTAATTGGGAGACTATCATTGGGTAAAGCCCCAGGCTGGGACATGCTGCCCCCTGAAATCTTCCACATAGACCCAGAGTGGTGGGCACCAATCCTGGCAACACTATTCACAACAATTAATGCGACTGGAATTCTGCCAAATGGCTGGACATCTAGCATTATTGTCCCAATCTATAAGAAAGGTGATCGAGGGGACCCAAAAAATTACCGTCCAATAAGTCTACTTGATGTTCCCGCTAAAATATATGCACGGCATCTCCTAGACAAATTGGACCAATGGGTTGAAGAACATCAGGTTTTGTCCCCGATGCAGGCAGGCTTTCGCAAGGGACATAGCACAATAGATCAATGCTTTGTCCTGAACTACCTTATCCAAAAGTATGTAAATAGTCCATCAAAAAAGCTATATATTACATTTGTAGATCTCTCATCTGCATTTGATACAATAGATAGACAACGTCTATGGGAGAAACTAGATGCCATCTCAGCTGATAAACATCTGCTGTTCCTCGTGCAACAACTTTATACTAAAACTGATATTAAAATTCGAGTTGGCATGGCAGGTTCCCTTACTGATCCAATCCCAACAGTAAGGGGAGTCAAACAAGGCTGCATTCTGGCACCACTATTATTCAACCTTTATATAAATGACATCACTCAGGAGCTTTCCTCCCCTGCCTATTTCCCTCCTGCAGTTGGGGAACAGAAGGTCCCAGTCCTGCTCTATGCGGATGACATGGCACTTATCTCATTAACGCAAATTGGCATGAGAAGATTACTTACTAAATTTGGAAATTACTGTAAACAGGAAGGTCTATCCATTAATTACAGCAAAACAAAAGTGGTCGTGTTCGCCAAAAGGCATGAGCAGCATAAATGGACCCTAGATGGACACAGTATTGAACAATGTCGTTCATTCAAGTATTTAGGATTGAATTTTTCTGAAAATACCCTATGGCATACCCACTTCGAGGCAATTACGTCCTCAGCTGCCCGTTTACTAGGACCTATAAAGAGACTGCACTATACTGAGGGCCATTGCTTAGTAGAACCAACTTTAAAGATCTTTGCAGCCAGGATTGTGTCCCATCTCTTATATGGTGCACCAATCTGGGGCAGTTACTGTAGAGATGAACTTGAGATAATACAAAACAAGTTCCTGCGCATGCTCTTGGCAGTGCCACACAGTACACCTGGTGCACTATTAAGGACTGAACTAGGTCTCCCTTCCCTGAATGCACGTATACACAAATCCATAATATTATACTGGAAAAAATTAACATCATTGCCAGAAAACCATTTAGCAAAACTATGCTTTTTGGAGTTGCAGAATAGAGGATGCTGGGCAAACTCTTGCAGATGCTTGATGCTGAGTTACTCGATTCCCTTAGCAATGACAATGCAGGATGTGTCCGATTATAAGATCCGAGATATTGTGTTTGGCAAAGAGATCTTGAATATACAAAAAACTGCAAATCTGCCACTTGGTACGCCAAGATTAAAACAGATCACAAAAGGGCAAGCTATCTGAAAGAGCTAACCTTCTCCCCTGTTAGGCATGCTTTTACCCAGCTCAGATTTGAAACAATGCCCACTGAGTATTTGGCTGGAAGATTTTCTAACAGACCTGCACAAGAGCGTTTTTGCATATGTGAAACAGGGCACATTGAAGATCTGGTACATTATATTCTATATTGTCCACTATATAATTCACCCAGGGCCAGATTTATTCTTCCTTTTCAGACTACTTTAGAAGGTCAATCAGACGATTTTAAAATTAGATGGTTGTTGGCTGATGTGGACAAATTTATTAGCTACAGGATAGCTTTATTTGCGTTAGCTGCAAGGAAAATAAGGGCAGCCTTTATAAACCAAACTACTGCCAAACCATAAGGGGGCCATACAGAAAGAATGTTTCTAAACCTTGATTATTTTATAGCATTTTGTTTCATTATATTTAATGTTCAACCTGTTTTTATTTTATTTTATACTTCATGTATTGTGATGGCCATTGGCTATAAACAATAAAATTCTGAGTGAGTGAGTGAACTACAAATTTAAGCAATCTGCGTAGTGAAGGCCTGAATTTGACACAAATTTCCCCGGCTATTTTTTAAAAAACACATAAATCGCAGTTTGTTTTAAAACGGAAGTCCACATGCTGGCTCAACTCACATCGGATTGAGTCAGCGCCAGTGCAGGGTTGGTGGAATAGAATCTGTGTGGCCGAGTCAAGAAAATCCATTGGATTTTCACACACACCCATCGCATTCCTCACATATCGTTAACTGTAACCTATTATAACATTATGTAAATAAGTGTATATAAATTAATGTGAACAGTAGTTCTTCTTTACTTTTGTTCTAGAACCCCAGGGATAGCCCAAACTGTTACAACATTAACAGTAAAAAGGAGTGGGGGGAGTGAGGAAAATAAGGCTACAAGACATGAATGGGATTTGACAGTAGTTATAGTAAAGAACAAAAGGTGCCTGCTCCTAAATTGAGAGTGTGAGAGAAAGAATGAGAGAGGGGCTGTTCGCACAACATGACAGCCTACCGTGGATGAGGCTGCGGCATATGCAGCCGTCATTTTGTATATGCAACCCCAGCTTGGGGGTTGTTGTGTCGTGTTGTGTAAAACAGACCGTGGGTTATGTGAGGGTTATTTAACCCACACATAACCCACATTTGCTGGGTTCACAAGACACAACAACCCTTGAGCGGGAGTTGCCTGCAGGCACCAAGGTGTGTCATCCAAACCTGGCCAGAGAGCTGGTGTGGTTGGGTTCCCCCATGCTAACTCCAACAGGTTCAAAGAACAAGAAGCCTTCACTCCTTTAGCTATCAAACGAAACCATGATGCAATTAAAAAAGTAGGCTGATGCCTACACAAGGTCATTCCTGGCTTTATGGAACATTTGACCATGGTCAAATAGGCTAGCAATTAATAATAGCCTCAATTGGATGTCACAGTAAAGCAGATTTTTCTAAAATTCTGAGTTACTGTGAACAAACCAGCATCGTAGTGCACACAACTCAATTGCTCCCCCTTGGCTCCTCCTGCCAGCAGAAGCAGCTACAGAAGCCAAGGACTCTCTGTCCCCTGGGCTTGGTTAACTTTATGTCTGAACTGGGAACTCAGTCAGGGAAGAGACAAGTCAGAATTCCTAGTTCAGACATAATGTGAACCGAGGAGCCAAGTGGGAGCGATCAAGGTGCGTGGTGGGTACACTAGCATGCCGGCTCACTCGCAGTAACCCAGAATTTTTTTTTTAAAGGTTTCCTTGACATCCGAACACGGCCAATATTTATTGGACAACTGACCAGCATACCAAACTATGTGGTTTCCCTGCCTCCTGCACCTTCACCCAGAATGTGTATATAAATCTGCCAAATTGAGGTTAACACTTTGTGCATCTGATGAAGGGGACAGTGTCCACAGAAGCTTATACCAGAATAAATTGGTTAGTCTTTTAAGGTGCCACAATACTCTTCGTAGGTTTTTGCCACAACAGACTAATACAGCTACCCCTCTGTAAACTGTGACAATGAAAAACACAGAAGAGGCTGAACTGACAAGAAAGAAAAGAAATAAAGTTAAGAGTGGTTAGAATGGATTGCTTCAGCATTCTCAGGTGCATAATTTATTCTCTTTTTACGTTACTGGAAAGTGTGGGAAGGAAATGGTGATCATTAGATGTAGGGACAGGTCAACACAGAAGCTTGTATTTTGGACAATATAATTCAGTAACAAAGCCTAACAGCTAAATGAGTCAAGGCCTTAACTGATATTGTAACATGAGAAGTACTAGTCTCACAGCTCTGAACATTTGCACAGGGACTTTTTATTGCTGGCAAGCAGCCTATATGCAAGTGACCAGAGCAAACTCTTTCAAGTCAGATTAAATCCCTTATGTCAGGAAGGAATGTTACCATGGAAACTTTTACCAAGGCCCACAGCAAAATGAAATACAGATCCACCCGCCGAAGCTAAATTTAGGCTGGCACTGTTATCAGCTTTAATCATTCTACCACTGTCCCACATAGTGTTTCAGTCTTACCTAGTAGATAAGGATCCACTTCATTCCAATCAAAGGATGTCAATGGGGCACAAAAGTCAGAATTCTTATTGTTGTTCAGCAAACACTCTAGCCTGGTCTCTGTTTCACCCACCTACAAGAAATGTACATGCATGTTGGTCATCATACTGAATTTGCTTTCCTGCTTAAAAATGTATGAACGCTCAAGAGCCACTTAACTTAAGAAAAATGCAGTTTTCATTGTGATTTTCAGGGATTCTACATTATGTTAAAAGAAGGAATTCTACTCTTTTGGTTAAGACTCCCATAAATCAAATTAGGTTTGACCAAGACCCACTTCTTGACTACAAAACTTAACCCGAAACAGAATCTGTTTTACCATTTTGTTCTGAACTGTAATTATGATAAATACAATGGTTTTGTGGTGGAATTTCTATTGATAAGATTTTTAAATTGCCTTCAGTGGGTATTCAAAACACTCCCACATTGGAATTGCAAGATCATACAGCAACATTTTTCGAGTTCAGAGGTAGGTGCACAATTGTGTGTATGTGTGTGAATTTTGTTTGCAGTACCACAGCTAAGCTCACAGGCCTTTGACACAAAAAGCTACACCAGATTTTTCCACTGTTTCTTCATTTTAGCAGCCTAATTTAGAAGAGAACACTCTTTGGCTATTGTTAAACCACTGGGACTCAGACATGCTTGCCAAAAATCACCCAGTACATCCCAATCTAACTTCTACCCACCCCATCATAGAATCATAGAATAGCAGAGTTGAAAGGGGCCTATAAGGCCATCGAGCCCAACCCCCTCTTGCTCAATGCAGGAATCCAAGTCAAAGCCTCCCTGACAGATGGCTGTCCAGCTGCATCTTGAATGCCTCCAGTGTGGGAGAGCCCACAACCTCCCTAGCTAATTGGTTCCATTGTCTTATTGCTCTAACAGTCAGGATGTTTTTCCTGATGTCCAGCTGGAATCTGGCTTCCTGTAACTTGAGCCCATTATTCTGTGTCCTGCACTCTTGAGAAGAGATCCTGACCCTCCTCTCTGTGACAACCTTTCAAGTACTTGAAGAGTGCTATCATATCCCCGCTCAGTCTCCTCTTCTGAAGGCTAAACATGCCCAGTTCTTTCAGTCTCTCCTCATATGGCTTTGTTTCCAGTCCCCTGATCATCTTTGTTGCCTCCCTCTGAACCCTCTCCAGTTTGTCTACGTCCTTCTGAAAGTGTGGTGCCCAGAACTGGACGCAGTACTCAAGATGAGGCCTAACCAGTGCCGAGTAGAGGGGTACTTCCCGCAATTTGGGAGCTATACTTCTATTAATGCAGCCCAAAATAGCATTTGCCTTTTTTGCAGCCACATCCCAATTCCAAGATCCTTCTCGCTTGTAGTACTTTTGAGCCAAGTATCCCCCATTCTGTAACTGTGCATTTGGTTTCTTTTTCCTGGCTGCAGAACTTGGCATTTATCCCTATTAAATTTCATTCTATTGCTTTCAACCCTGCACTCCATCCTATCGAGATCACTTTGAATGTTGTTTCTATCTTCCAGGGAGTTAGCTATTCCACCCAATTTTGTGTCATCTGCAAATTTGATAAGCATTCCCTGCATGGCTGCACCTCCTCATCCAAGTCATTAAGAAAAATGTTGAAGAGCACTGGGCCCAGGACTGAGCCCTGTGGTACCCCACTCATTACCTCTCCCCAGTTTGAGAAGGTACCACTGATAAGCACTCTTTGAGTCCAATTCTGTAGCCAACTGTGGATCCACCTGATAGTTGTTCCATCTAGCCCACTTTTAGCTAGTTTGCTAATCAGGATATCATGGGGCACTTTGTCAAAAGCTTTGCTGAAGTTCAGATATATTATGTCCACAGTATGCCCTGGCCCATGAACGATCTAAATGGAGGTTGGCCTTTCACAAAGGTTCTATGGATTTTGAAGAAGCTCGAGTGCAAGGTGAAAGAGAGAAACGTGCTAAGCGAAAAGCACGTCAAATGAATCCTTTACAAGACCATCTTCCATCTGGTAACCTGTGTCCCCACTGTGGGAAGCTGTGTGGATCTAGAATTGGCCTCCACAGTCACTTACGGACCCATCGCTAGAGTCTACACAATTTTCTTTAGAATTTTCCTCCTTTTAAAATCTCCTTTTTGTAAATTTTTTTTTTTAATCCTGGAAGACAATCTTACTCGGTCACAAGTGATCGCCTGACTGACTGACTGACAGTCCAAAAGGGAGGTTATGCGATCAAAAAATCATCATACACTGCAGTAGAATCTAGATACATAAAAGGCACTGAACCAAAAAGGTGTTAGTAAACACATTTACAAATCAAGACAAAACTAGAAAAAAACCCAAGGTCATCCTGATTAGAAATGGAACAAAAAAGTCAAGCCAGTGGATGCACAAAAATGTACTTTAATACTGTTAAGTAGTTCCAAATAAGTTGCAACACTGCCTTTGTCAGAGGAAATCTCTATCCACCACTTGGAATGCAGAGCTGTGTGAACCTGGAAACATAGCTCCTCCTCCCAGATGGTGGGTGGTGATTTCCCCCAATGAATGTAACACCAACATGCAATGGGAACTACTTAACACAGCCTTCTCCAACCTGGTTCCCTCCAGAAATTTTGAACTTCAACCTGCAGCATTCCTGACCGTAGGCCATGTTGATGGGAGTTGGACCAAAACATCTGGAGGGCACTAGGTTGGAGTAGACTGATGTAACAATCTTAAAGCACATTTTTGTGGAGGGAGTTGAAGTCCAAAACATCTGGAGGGCCACAGCTTCCCCAACCCCTGAATTCAGGATTCTGAGTTGTCTTTAAAGACACATAATGCATTGCAGTAATAATTCTGGATGTTGCCTGGGGATGCATCACAGTGGCCAAGCTACCTCCATCTAGGAGGAATTGCAGTTGGCACACAAGCTTAAGCTGGTAAAAAGCACTTTATACCATCGGTGGCACCTGGGAAATCAAAGGGCTGTATCTAGCCGAACTCTCAAACTGCCAAGCTGATCCTGAAGAGTGTTTGGAAACTTCAGCTGGTTCAAAGAGCTGCTGCCAGACTGCTGACTGGGGCTGGCTACATGGAGCACGCAACTCCTCTGTTAAAACAGCATCACTGGCTCCCAGTCTGTTTCTGGCCACAATGCAAAGTGCTGGTTATGACCTATAAAGCTCTATACAGCTCTGGTCCAGGTTATCTGAAAGACTGTATTCTCCCTTATACGCTTGCCTGTACCCTGAGATCTTCAGGGGAGGCCCTTCTCTTGGTTCTGCCACCATCACAGGCATGTCTAATGAGAACGGGACAGAGGGTCTTCTCGGTAGCTACCCGAAAGCTCTGGAATTCCCTTCCCAAGGAGACTAGAGTGGCACCCTCCTTATTTATTTATTTATTTATTACATTTATACCCCGCCTTTCTTCCTGCAAGGAACTCAAGGCGGCTTACACAATCCTCCTCCTCCTCCTCTCCATTTTATCCTCACAACAACCCTGTGAGGTAGGTTAGGCTGAGAGGCAGTGACTGGCCCAAAGTCACCCAGTGAGCTTCATGGCCGAGCGGGGACTAGACCCCGGATCTCCCGAGTCCCAGCCCTACACTCTCACCACTACGCCACACTGGTTCTCATTCCTGATCATTCCAGCAAATTTGGTGACACCAGCATTGCCTAGTTCTCTCCTCCCGTTGTTGTGTTTCTGGAGGCAGGAAAAAACTTATTTGTTCTGGCAGGTCTTTGGGAATAGTCTGGACCTGTGAGAATGCGCTGGATTAGCACTATTGTTTATATTGTTGTTTTAATTCTGACATTTTATATATTTTAATATTATAGATGATTTAATTATATTTTTTAACTTTTGTATATTTCTATTTACGGTATATGTTTTAATTGTAAAAGTTTTAATGTTGTAAAGCCGCCTTGAGTCCCAGTACTGGGAAATAGGCGGGATATCATCATCATCATCATCATCATCATCATCATCATCATCGGAAGCGGAACCACCTCCAGAACATGTTGAATTCAATCTCAGTCAGATAGACCACCTATCAATAGCATCTCAATTTTATCCAGATTAAGTTTCGGTTTGTTCACCCTCATGTAGTCTATTACTAACTGGGGAAAGAAGAGTGCTGTATGTAGGAAAAAGCAGTGTGTCATTCACTTTGAATGCCAACATCTTAAGATTTAACATTTTTGTTTGCATGGGATCATATTTTGTTTGAACATTTCCACTGTAGGTTTTGATTTCGTAATTACAGCACACCGTGGAGAAAAATGCACAAAAACATGATCTCATGAAAACAAGGTTGCTGAAGCTTGATGGTGCGATTGACAAATTCCATTATCCTACAACCATTGCTCACTTCCCTGTGTACAGACAGCTTTTTACCAAACATTTCTATGGCAACAAGCACCTAGGTGTCACCAATCATTCCAACATCTACTAATTTGGTAGGATGAATAGTTGTGCATATTCACAATTATTACAATCTGACCCTGAGAGGGAATTCCAAATTGGTAACACCTTGACAGCTTGCTGTGATAAATTCAGAAGAGCATGTGGTTGCCAATCAATTCCAGGCATTCTTGGATGAAGCTGATGTTCTACATCTATTTCAATCCAGCGCTAGGCCTAGTTTGGGACAGAAACTGCCTTGGTCACCCTGTGGGATGACCTTTGCAGAGAGAGATGGGAGTGCTACTCTGTTGGTTCTTTTGGACCTCTCAGCAGCTTTCAGTACCATTGACTATGGTATCCTTCTGGATTGACTGTCTGGGCTAGGAACTGGGGGCACTGTTTTACATTGGTTCCATTCCTACTTGGATGGCCATTTCCAGGAGGAGGTGCTGGGGGATTACTATTCTGTTCCATGACTAATATGTCATGGGGTTCTGCAAGGCTCAATTTTATCCCCCATGCTATTCAACATCTACATGAAACCACTGGGGGAGTTTATCAGGGGATGTGGGCTAAGGTATTAGGATGTGGGCTGAGGGATGTGGGCTGCCTATTATCAATATGCTGATGACATCCAGTTTTACTTTTCCCTTGCATCTAACCCAAGTGAAGCAGTGGATGTCTTGAATTGGTGCCGGAGCAGGTTAATGGACTGGATGAGGGCAAATAAACTGAAGCTCAATTCAGAGAAGACAGAGGTACAGTTAGGTAATTCATCTGCCCAGTTGAGCAGTGTTCAATCTGTTCTGGAGGAGGTTACACTCCCCCTGAAAGATCAGGTGTGCAGTTTGGGGGTGCTCCTGAACCCATCATTGCAACTTGAGGCACAGTTGGCCTCGGTGGCTAGGAACACCTTTTAGCAGCTCAGGCTGATATACCAGCTGTGACTCTATCTGGACAGAGATAGCCTGGCAACAGTTATCCAGCTCTGGTTACCTCCTGGTTGGATTAGTGCAATGTGTTGTACATGGGGCTACCTTTGAAGATAGCTTGGAAATTTCAGTTAGTTCAAAACAGACTTTCTAGGCTACTAACTGGGACTGGCCAATATGATCACGTGACAGCAGTGCTGTGTCAGCTGCACTGGTTTCCATTCCCGAGCCCAATTCGAACTGTTGAACATTAAAGCTTTAAATGGCTTGGGACCACAGTAACTCCTGTATGCTCCTGCTCAGACCCTTAGGTCATCTTCAGAGGCCCTCTTCTGGGTGACCCTGCAAAGGCATGTGGCTACGAGAGGGCCTTCTCAACTGTGGTGCCCCATTTATGGAATGCCCTTCCCAAGGAGGCTCACCATGTGCCTATATTATATTTAAGGCGCCAGGCAAAGACCTTTCTTTTCTCTCAGGCATTTTAGAGATTTAGTTTTAGATTTTGATGGCTGTTCTTATATATCTTTTAAATTTATTTATTCCTATGCTGCTTGTCATTTTTATTGTATTTTATTCTTTTAACTATTTATAATCCACCCAGAAAATGCTACGGTAATTATTGGATAGATTAAAAATATAATACATAAATAAATATTTGATGCCCAGGAAAGGGTGTCCAAAGGAAGATGGAGAATTCAAATTCACTTTTAGCACAGATGGCTCCACAAATGATTGCAATGCAGCTGTTCCAGGTAGGGATATAGTTCTACAAAAGATTAATGGTGGATATAAATATTTATTAACAAAATGTTTTAACTCAGTGTCCTTTTTTAATGTATAGAATCATAGAAAAGTAGAGTTGGAAGGGGCCTACAAGGCCATCGAGTCCAACCCCCTGCTCAATGCAGAAATCCAGGTCAAAGCATCCCTGACAGATGGCTGTCCAGCTGCACCTTGAATGCCTCCAGACTGGGAGAGCCCACCACCTCCCTAGGTAGTTGGTTCCATTGTCTTATTGCTCTAACAGTCAGGATGTTTTTCCTGATGTCCAGCTGGAATCTGGCTTCCTGTAACTTGAGCCCATTATTCTGTGTCCTGCACTCTTGAGAAGAGATCCTGACCCTCCTCTCTGTGACAACCTTTCAAGTACTTGAAGAGTGCTATCATATCCCCGCTCAGTCTCCTCTTCTGAAGGCTAAACATGCCCAGTTCTTTCAGTCTCTCCTCATAGGATCTTGTTTCCAGTCCCTTTATCATCCTTGTTGCCCTCCTCTGAACCCTCTCCAGTTTGTCTACGTCCTTTTTAAAGTGTGGTGCCCAGAACTGGACGCAGTACTCAAGATGAGGCCTAACCAGTGCCGAGTAAAGGGGAATTATCACTTCCTGCGATTTGGAAGCTATACTTCTATTAATGCAGCCCAAAATAGCATCTGCCTTCTTTGCAGCCACATCGCATTGCTGGCTCATATTCAGTTTGTGATCTACCACAATTCCAAGATCCTTCTCACTTGTAGTATTGTTGAGCCAAGTGTCCCCTATTCTGTAACTCTGTATTTGGTTTCCTTTCCCTAGGTGCAGCACTTGGCATTTATCCCTATTAAATTTCATTCTGTTGTTTTCGGCCCAGCGCTCCAGCCTATCGAGATCGCTTTGAATTTTGTTTCTGTCTTCCAGAGTATTAGCTGTTCCACCCAACTCTGTGTCATCTGCAAACTTGATAAGCATCCCCTGCACCTCTTCATCCAAGTCATTAATAAAAATGTTGAATAGCACTGGGCCCAGGACCGAGCCCTGTGGTACCCCGCTTGTTACCTCTCCCCAGTTTGAGAAGGAACCATTGATAAGCACTCTTTGAGTCCGATTCTGTAGCCAGCTGTGGATCCACCTAATAGTTGTTTCATCCAGCCCACTTTTAGCTAGCTTGCTAATCAGGGTATCATGAGGCACTTCGTCGAAAGCTTTGCTGAAGTCCAGATATATTATGTCCACAGCATTCCCACAGTCTACAAGGGAGGTTACCCGATCAAAAAATGAGATCAGATTAGTCTGGCAGGATTTGTTCTTGACAAATCCATGTTGACTTCTAGTAATCACTGCATTATTTTCAAGGTGCTTGTATTTGGATCTGCATTCTACAGTGATGTATTATGTGTAAATAAAGTATAAGACTCCATAACTATTGCTGCTTCCACACTAGTTGTTTTCTCTGGAATTGGCATCCTTCATTCACTGTTACTATGGAAAATCTAGATGACATCCTTGCCAAACCACTGCATCCCAACATTTCCCCAAGCTGTCCTTCCATTTTTTCAGACCTGATGTGTTAATTTTTCTGACTTTCAAACCAACTGTGTAGTGCCAGCCTTTCCAATATGGATTGGAAAAGTACTATTGATACACATGGCAGTCAGTGAGGTAGTTGGCAAGGTGACTGTTGCTACTCTGCTATTTCCTGCTTGCCCTACCAGTATATGTCCTTGTAATACAGTCCCTTCCTTCATTACTTGTAAACAGCTGGAGTTGTACCTTTTTCTTCACACACACCCTCAAAAGTACAGCAATATATTTTCTTCATTTCTGTTAGTGCACTGCTCCACAAATATACTTCTTTAAAAAAACCGAACCCTGCAGTGCAGCCCCTTTCTCCATTATATTCAACAGATTCTCTGCTTTTAATAATTTTCTTTCAGATTTTGTTTGTGCTGAAGCCAAATTGTGCAAACCAAAAGCTGAAATCGGTGGTGTCGAACACATTTGCCATCTGCAGCATTTGAATGCTGCTTAAGTAAAGGCAGCAGCTCTCTTCTGCCCAGGCTGCCTAGCCTCCCCGCCCCAATCAGTGCTTTGCACATTCTTGGCCTCACCCAGCAGCTTAAAGCCACGGGCTGCGAGTAGCTTCAATTTTAGTAGATTCGCTGGCACTCTCATCCTGCCTACCTACCTTCCCTCCCTCCAAACTGGAACTTCTGGATCAACATTGGGAGAGAGGAAGGCAGACAGATCAGGTTTAAGGAGCCACATTGGGAAAACGTACTTAGAAGTGGAGCTGGGCAAGTGCTGATCTGTAGGGTGGGTGGAATCTCAGCACAGTGCTTGCTTAAGGAAGACACCCATCAGCCATTGTAGCTGCGTTGGATTTGCTTGCTTATAGGGAGGGTGGCTTTATTTTCCCCCCACCCCCACCACATACCATACACTTTTTTTAACTGGCACATTCGTGTGAATTTTTTTTTTAAAAAAACTTGCTTTAACAATTAGACAATCTGAGCCAGATAGGTTGTTGCCCTTGCTGGGGAGGGGGCCAAGATTTTTCCTCTCCACCCATCAAAAAAACCCATTCAATCAGCTGCCTTGAGCAAGTCAGCCTTACAGGATTGTTGTAAGGACAAAAAAACCCATCAGTTGTTGCTCGGGGGGCACCAGATTCTAAGTACATGGGGATGCTCATTGTAGGACTATAATGGGGAATACAGTGCTATATTAAGTGCCTTGTGGAACCACTGTTTAACTTTACTTCCAGGTGATTGTAGAATAGCAATGCCTCCACAGTGGTAGAGCTCTAGTGTGGAAGGGGCCAGCATGCAGATAAATTACAATCAATTTAATAGCTATGATAACATGCCCATTTGGTTCAGTGACCTCAAAAACATGAGATTCAACATTGTATTCCTCTTTCTATGAGCCATATTTTGAGATACAGCTGTATGATGTCCCTGAAACTCCAATGCATGGTGGGAATATTTTGGGAAGTCTACTACTTGAGGACAATTTACATGCCAAAGATTGTTCATCAGCAGGGATTACCATGCAAAACTATTGTATTTGTACACCACCCAGAGAACTTTGGCTGTTGGGCAGTTTAAAAGTACAGTAAATAAATAAATACATAAATACATAATAATGTATGCAAGCCAACTACCATGCTAGTCTACCATTCATAGCAGCTGCTCAGTGTAGTCTCAACATTCCTAGGGTCTACTGGTGACCCCAGCTCCCAGAAAATACCTTCTCAACAGCCAACTTACTCTCCACACACGCAAGTAATCACCACTGGTCGCCAAAAGGTCTGGATAAACTCCTTTGGTATCTGGGATCCACATAAGCTTGGTAGTGGGATATGGGTGATCAAAGGTATTCCTGCAAATAAACTCAGAGCTTTCCTCATCCAGCCCAACAAGTTGAACCTAGAAGAAAAAAAAGTTATTCCCATGCATCTCTCCGTCCACACACTCTGGATTTCCAGGGTTTCACAGTCAATTTGGTATTAAGGAAATATGAGTAAGACCTGTTTCAAAAGTGCCTTTACGACATGCATGGGAACATTGGCTTTTTCAAGGGAAAATTTAACATACAATTTCTACCACTATTAAGATGTAAATTGACAAGCACACGTGTCCCAATGGCCAGAACCACTGTAACCGCAGGAGAAACAAAAAAGTGCGCAGGTGATGCTTCTCCTGTCATCTTTTCTTCATCCCCACGCCAATTAAAAGCTTCAGCACTTCAATGGTCGCTACCGGTCACACAGCGGTTAGAGCCGCTCCCCCTGCCCATCACGGGAGAGGAAAAAGGGCCACCCCTACTGCTGCGTAAGCTTGACCATGCATGGAGCAACAACTTCCAGGAGCAGTTTGGCCAAGCCCCGCTTCAACAATCACTGCGAAGCGCTGGGCCTCCAACGGAAAAAGACCGACTGCGGATTATTTAAGGGAGAAGCCGCTGCACTGCGCGGTTCGGTCGGCGGGTCGTGCCACCGCCCCCCCGCCCCGCCATGACGCCTTCCCGCCCACTGACCTGACCGGCTGCCCACCTTATTATTGTATTCTTCCACGAAGCTGCCAAGCGCGAGCCTGAAGCGCTTGTCGGGCCTGACACTCCAGTTCATGGCGTAGACGGTCCATGGCGCCTCGTACTTGTAGATCTCCTTGCGCTTCCCGTGCAGCGACATGGCAGGCGGGCGGGGCGGCTCACTCCGTCAGTCCCTCCCGGCCTCCCGCAACAGCAGCCCCGGCAGTCGTTCTTCACCTCACACAACGACTACGGCAGAACCCCACTCCTCCATCGACCCTATTCAAACTGTGATCTCTCATTGGCTGTCTCTGACGCCGTTCTGAGAACTTCCCGCTTCTCATTGGTTCCCTATAGTGCCTACCCGTTCAAGCCCCCAAACAGATCTTCCTACTGGCCATCATGAAGACGCCCATTAGCGGGGAAAATTGTCGCTCTTATTTAAAGCCCGCCTCTCCGGCAAAATTTGTGTCTATGCAGGGTTGATTTAGTGCCGGGCAGCCATCGGAGAACGAAGACGCTTGAACATAGAGATAGAAAAATAGAGTCACGTTTCGATTATCTGAAATTGAAACTTCCTGGTTCCTTTTGTCGCCATTCCTCTCCCCCCCCCCCCACCCGGCGCTCAGTTGCTCGTAGGAAACAATACAAAACCCAGGATTTTAAACGCAATCCCCTCTTCCACTGGAGGCCTCGTGATGCCTACATTGCTATCTTTTAGGTGGCAGACAAATACATTTTTATTTTCCAAGGCTTTTCAAAACTTAAAAAAGGCCTAGAATTGGTTTTATGATGCATTGTCTGCTGATTTATCTCTTCTTCTTTTTATTGTAGGGCTTTTTAAATTGTTAGGATACTATTTTTATTGAATATTGTATAAGCAGCCCTGAATAACAACAACAATAAGATAATAGTAATAATAATTAGAAGGGTAGGATATCATACCCTCCAACATTTCACAGATGAAAATAGGGACACACATGTGAATGTGTAAGAGGTATGGTTAAGCAACATGAACGTGTGATCAAGAGGGCGTGGCCAGGCAACATGAGGGCGTGGCCAAGCGTATGGCCAGGCAACCAAAGAGCATGGTCAAGTACAAAAGTTATTAGAAGAAACACACAAAATCTTATATATTATAATTATTACATTATTATATTATATATTATTTTATAATATCTTATTATTTATTTATTATATTTATACCCCGCCTTTTTTCCTGCAAGGAACCCAAGGCAGCTTACATAATCCTCCTCCTCTCCATTTTATTCTCACAACAACCCTGTGAGGTAGGTTAGGCTGAGAGTCAGAGACTGGCCCAAAGTCACCCAGTGAGTTTCATGGCTGAGCGGGGACTAGAACCCGGATCTCCTGAGTCCCAGTCCAACACTCTAACCACTACGCTACACTGGCATTAGTGGATTTTGTAATATTTTTTCCCTTACTTAAACCCTTAATTGTTGATATCTGGTGTTTTTCATGGTGGGGGGGAGTCAGTGCTTGCAGGGCAATCTCTTTCTTTTTGTTTTAAAATTGTCAGGATTGGTCCCACATTTTCAGGGCAGTTGGAGAAGGAGAAGAAAAGAAGGAGATGCAGAGGAGGGGGAGCTTTTGGGTGGGGGGAAATACAAAAAGACACATTGCGGTTTTGAGTCCCTTCAGCGTTTTGCTCCAACACCTCTACAACTCTGATTTTTAAGCACAAGCAGGGCTTTTTTTCTGGTGGAACTCACCGGAACTGAGTTCCAGCACCTTTTCTTCTATTAATTGCATTACAATTTAATCGCCATCTACTCCCGAGGAAATGTAATCCAAGAGTTCCGGTACCTTTTTCTCTAGAAAAAAAGCACTGAGCACAAGGAGTAACTCTGAGGGGCTGAACAGCTTTGTTGTTGTTTGTTCTTGTGGAAAGGCCCCGGTTTAAAGCACTTTTTGTTTAAAGCACTTTTTTCACACAATTTAGATGTAAAGAAACACTTAAACTGGAATAATCTTACAGTTATATCAGGGATGGGGACTCGGACTCAACGACTCGACTCGCGAGTCCGACTGAGTCCCCCCCCCTGACTCGAGCCCAAGGACTCCGCCACCGCTGCCCGCCACCACCGCCGCTCACGTCACCGCCGTCGCAGTCTCCCTCGCTGCCACCCACACGCAGCCGCCGCCATCGCACACAGCCGCCGCCGCCATCACACACAGCCGCCCGCACCGGTCTTGGCGCGGGCGGCGTGGCGTGCGATGGCGGCGGCGTGGCGTGCGATGGCAGCGGTAGTGGCTGCGAGTGGGTGGCAGCAAGGTGAAACGGCGACGGCGGTGATGTGAGCGGCAGCGAGGCAGCGAGGCGGCGCGGAGAACGCTCTCCGCACCGCTCAGAAGAGCGAGATCGGGCCGCTGCTGCCGCGGAGAACTACGAACCCAGGGAGGGCTCGTAATGCATCCCTGGTGCAGCAGCGGCGGCGGCAGGAGCAGGGACGAGGGAAGGACCCGCCCATGGTAAGTGGTGGCGGCGGCCCATGGAGGGAGTGGGAGGGTCTCCGCGGGAGGAAGGGCAGCTCTTCTTCCTCTCGCGGAGACCCTCCCGCTCCCTCCATGGGCCGCCGCTTTGGGAGTGACTTGGGACTCGAGTCACCATTTTGGACCTTGGACTCGAGACTCGACTCGAGACTCGGGTCCAAAGACTCGTGACTCGACTTGTGACTCGAGGCCAAGGACTCTTCAACATCCCTGCAGTTATTACAGTAAATAATCTTACAGTAAATAATCTTACTGAGAGCCAGTGTGGCGTAGTGGTTAGAGTGTTGGACTGGGACTCAGAAGATCCAGGTTCAAATCCCCACTCGGCCATGAAACTCACTGGGTGACTTTGGGCCAGTCACTGACTCTCACCCTAACCTACCTCACAGGGTTGTTGTGAGGGTAAAATGGAGAGGAGGAGGAGGATTATGTAAGCCGCCTTGGGTTCCTTGCAGGAAAAAAGGTGGGGTATAAATATAATAAATAAATAAATTTAATTAACTTGAATTAAGTTAAAACAAACAGTGCAATCCTATGTACAGTTACTCAGGAGTAAGTACAAATGTCTTCAATGGGTCTTACTTTTTTGCCAGGGGGCCTGGTCAGAGGCACACACACTCAGACATCCTTGGTCTGTTCCCTTCCTGCTTAAAGGGTCCATGGGCAAAATCGCAGCTAAGCTAAATAGCTTGCAGAAAGAGGTGGGGGATTCCAGGCTCTGCACAACTAATCGGGAATCTGCATAACAAAGTAAGAAGCTGTGACTGTCCAGGCAAATTCAGGGCAATTGGAGAGTATGGGAAATAAATAAATAAATAAATAAATAAATCAGAATATAATAACCTTTGCTGTAGTATGAGGTCTGTTTAGTATAGGATATGTTTGTCAGAAAGGGTGTGTGTGTAGAACTTCCACTGAGTATTTTAAGCATGATTTAAAAAACCCAATTCTTGTACGGAATGGTAGATGTTTCTAAGTGCTACACTGCAGGGTTATCATAAACTTCTCTCCCCAAAATATGGTGATAACTCAGGACTACAATGCAGGGTTGTTGTAAACTACTCTCAGCCTGACCTCCAGCCTCCAATATTAATGCTGGACTTCATTACTGGGTCATCATAAGCCACTAGCTCTCAGCCTGCCCGCCCCAAGCCCACAACCTGTAATGTGGCTATAATACTGGACAGTCATAAGCCACTCTCACCCCAGATGCAATATGGGAACAATAACACTGGACTACATTGCAGGACTGTCACAAGCTTCTCAGCCACAATCCCCCAACCTGAAATGTAGGAATAAAAGCTAAGGATGGTATTCACATTTGCAGTACATTTTTTAAATGTTGAAAAATTAAAAAAAAAAAAAACAACATGCCTCCATGTGAAATAAAACGTGAGTAAGAAAGCGCATGAACTCCTGCCCTGGATTTCTCTATTGTTTCCTATGAGCAGTTGCTGCCACTTTTACCCTCCAGGCAAGAAAGAGAAGAAATTGGAAATAACCGGGAAGTCCCGTGTTTCGTCAATGGCATTGCTCGTCTCTACTTTTTAAAGTCTATGATTCGAAGCATCATTCCGTGCGGAAAGTCGTCTTTCCATTTTCGTCACTGTGGAGCGGGGCTCTCCATCCTTGGGATGTTTTTGGCCTACAACTCCCAGCGTGCCCCAGCCAGCTGCAGGGAGTTGTAGGCCAAAAACATCTGGGGACCCAAGATTGGAGAACACTGCCTTAGACACACAGAGATTGTTAGCAAAACGAGTTCACTTAAAATGGCCATATAACCTGTTATATCACTGTTCTATCACGAGTCTGCATCTTGATAAAATGCGAGTAGCATGTAAATCTGGGGCCTGTATCCGTCGTGTATCCCACCAATAAATGGCAAGTAGATTATAGTTCTTAAAACCTTTGCTAGAAACTTGTTGTAAGCCACTTTCTATCAGCCTCATCCCATGCTTGAAATGAACTTTAGGTGATTGCAACCCCCATCCCCAAGATTCAATATGAGGATATTTAAAGTGGGCAATAGGTAGGCCACTGTCTCTCAGCCCCCCAACTGTAATGTTAACAAAGGATGTTAGCGAAGGACTAGATTGCAGGGTTGCGGTAATCTCCTGTCAGGGATCAGCTCTCCCCACTCTGCTCCCTCTCCTATTCCCTGCAGTATGGGCACATTGGCCTGGTTTGCATGACGACACGACAGCCCACCATGGCTTAATTTACCCAGGGGGCTGTTGCATGGTGCTGGGCACCCTACTTGCTGTATTGTGCGAACCCAGGCGGCAGGGGTTGAGGGCTAGACAACCCTAAAACAAGCCATGGCATATTTAAGGATTGTTTAACCCTCAAACAACCCCTTTTGCCTGGGTTTGCATGACGCGGCAAGCCACAGGTAAGTTAAGCTGCAGTGGGCTGGCATATTGTGCAAACCAGGCCAGTATCTCAGTCTAATACCCATCCATCTGTAATGTAGACAGGTTGTTTCTCCAGGTACCCCCACCAAATGACATGCGGCGGGTGGCTACCAAACAGAAGGCCTTTTTGGTGGTGCCATCCTGATTGTGGAATGCCCTCCCCAGAGGTCTTTGTGATATTTTCAGTGCCAGGTGTAGACCGTTTTATTTGCAAAGGCTTTTTAGTTCTTCAGTTTTGTTTTAAATGTGTGTTATTGTGTTTTTAGATCTCCCCCTGCAGCTGTTTTTCTTCTGGTTTTCTTCTGTTTTAAACTCGTAAAGGTTTATATTATATAATATATTATATTATATTATTTATTTATTATATTTATACCCCGCCTTTTTTCCTGCAAGGAACCCAAGGTGGTTTACATAATCCTCCTCCTCTCCATTTTATCCTCACAACAACCCTGTGAGGTAGGTTAGGCTGAGAGTCAGTGACTGGCCCAAAGTCACCCAGTGAGTTTCATGGCCGAGCGGGGACTAGAACCAGGATCTCTAGAGTCCCAGTCCAACACTCTCACCACTACGCCACACTGGCGTAGTGTATATATATATACACGTAGTATATATAAAATATAAATATTTTATATTTATAAAATATAAAATTATATTTTATCATAATTGTTTTTAGGGGTTTACATTTTTTATGGTTTATTTTAGGGTTTTAATTTTTGTTACTTGCCCAGAAAGCTTTGGCTATTGGGTGGTATAGAAATGTAACATATAAATAAATCAAAATACATACATTTCTTCATTCCTACTGCAGAAAGCATTTGCAGAGCTTTAAATTTTTTAAAAATAAAAACTCAGCCCCCAAAATCACATTTTTCCCACACAGGAAAACCTAAGTTTTAAACAGAAAACACTCTTGTCTTTGCTGCTGCTTCTTTACATGAGGTGAGCAACTCACACAGTGATGCCAAATCACTGCTGTGAAGTAGTCCTGGATTTCTCCATTATCTCTTATGAGCAGCTGTCACATGTACCATGAGAATCATGGTAGTGAGAATCATGGCATCAAATGTAATGAGAAATTTGGTCTACAGACAAATGAACTGTCAGCCTAGTATTATTATTTTTTTTAACATACATGGAGAAAACAGTTGTGAGATGGGGTAATTGTCACCATGAGGTTCCACTGCAGCCACCCGCTATATAATTAGCCAATCGCTATCAATTTGGTTCACACCCAGCAGCCACCAGGAGAGGAGCCAAGAAGGTAGTTTTAGAGACTTCTGATTGCTAGGATCAGGATGGCATACCAAATATTGTTCAAAATAGTCAAATTTAGCTCTTCTGCTGTGGTCCCCCACTTCTTCCCCTTCTCTCAAGAAAAGTCAACGTATTTTCAGTATGTACACACCACCCTCAGAGCCAGGAGGGAGGGAACTATCAGGCCACAGTAGGTGTCAAAATAATCTTTATTAGCAAAGAGTACACTAACACTCCTGAGAAAAAGAAGAAAATGCTCAGTTATTTCCCCTCCCCCCTGCTACTCTCACTGGGAGTTTAATATGTCGTTTTGGAAAGGTGGCCTAGGCCTTTGCAGCATCTAACTCGGGTGAGAACGGGGAGGGGTTGAGGATTCAGTTACACTGATTCTATGCAGTGCTGTGGAATGGGGATACAACCAAGAGGGAAGGGCTGTACACACATACAAAAGGGGACTTGGTTGATTTGCTTTTCTTCCAAGATTTTCTGAAATTCTGCTTATACCAGCCTTGCAGATTTGTACAAAAAAATCACAGCCCACTTGCACAGCCCACCGTACCTCTATTTTGGATTATGGCTTGAGCAACATTTGGCAAGATACTGGGTCCAGAAAGAATTATTACCCTAAGCAAGTGGCTAATTACAAGGCTGGCTTTTCCTTGAATGTAGTGCAAAGCCAGGTAAATCTGGACTATTGCAAAAATCTGGAAAATATATTTTTGGAATTGCCCTATTTTTTCCAGGCTCTTCCCTGAAGTTTGTAAGTAGAGCGTCACTGCCACTTTACAAATTAGTAAGCGGCGCATGGGACAATATTTCCCTACTAGTCTAGGCCCAGAGGTGCTTGTGTCAGAGGATTCAGGAGAGTAGCGATTCTAGACCTGACTTTTCTATATGTTTCCTTCATACATTGAGGCTGCTGTCCCATACTTATTTGGTAGTAAGCTCCACAGAATTAAATGGGACACATTTCTGAACAAGCATGTATAGAATTGATCAGGGCTACAGACAGGGATGTGCAGATTAATCTATTGGGGGAATTATAGAACTTGGGGCAGGGGCTGAGAGGGGCTGTCACGTGGTCAGGGATTGTGTCCCCCAGAAGGGGACCAGAAGATAAATAGCAGCCTCAGAAATCCTGTTGGAAGCCCTGCATAGGATTGCGCTGTACAGTGTTCCCTTTCATTCTGCACACTTTCCTCCACAGAGATAAGTCCATGCAAAAAAAAAAAAAAAGTAACATATGAAGTGGCCCTCACTATGTCTTAGGCAGGTCATGAATGGTTCAATTTATCCCCATGTAAAAAGTGGTGGCATTGTTTTACCCTTCCTTCCTTCCTTCCTTCCTTCACAGGGTCATACATAATGAACAGAATACTCAGATACTAGCAATAAGTACCAAAGAAAAATGGATTCATTCTTGGCACTCTACAACCCAAGGACATTTTGTTAAGTTCTTAGCAGTCTCCTCCCATCCAGACAAAATTTCCCATGATTACTTTATTATATTATGGAAGTGCTCCAGTGTCCCACCATGCTCAGTATGATAGAAACACAGGTAGACATAGACCTCGGCCTCCACAGAGCTTGCAGCTAACAGATGCAAGATTGAGCGTGAGGAGGAAGTGGTCAGTCAGCGTCTATATGTCATTCTTCTTGGAACCTGGGGGTTGGTGGGATGGGCACCTGAAGTCTACTCTATGGAGTACCATCTCTGAGACCAATGATCTTGGAAGCCAACTCACTTTTAAATTGCCCTCTGTTCAGAGAGAGCAGGAGATGGCTACAAGTAATACCCTGAGCCATAAGTATTGTCCTCCAAGTGCAACAATTAAAATCAGCTAAGCAACTTCTCAGTTCAGTTTCCTCTTGTCTTGGTTTTGAGCTCAGTTTGATTCCTAAGTTGCAGGAAGCAATGGGTCAGAAAGATATCTCTGAATGTCCAAATGCTCAGAAGGTGCCTCAAGATGCTCTGGGAGAGAAGGGAAACGAGTTCCTCGGAAGAGTCCCTGGCTGCCTGGTGCCCTCTGGTGGGGCTCTTGGTTTGGCAGGATCTGTGGGCAATGCTCTTGCTCAGAGCTGATTGTCATGGTTTCATCTGAAGCCACAGTCAGGTGTACACCACTTGACAAGGAGTCCCTGGATTTCAGCTGGTATTTTTTCAATTTCTGTGTAGCTTGGAATCTGGTGAGAAAAAGGAAATAAAGTCACACTTCCTGACCATCTACTGGCATGTATTTGTTGTGCCTCAAAATTTCTGTAGGAATCTGAGAATCCAAACTTACAGAGAAGAGTTTATATCCATCATGGCTGCAAAAACATACCCAGAAATACGATGGCAACAAACATTAAAGTCTCAGAACACTGAGGCAAGTAAAATAAAGTCAATTTTCACTGTGCTGTTAGATCTCCTTATTTATAAGCCAAAGTGAAATTTGTGAAGGGCTGATCTACATTTTTTTCTTATTTATTTGTAGATAATTGAGACACACATATAGAGCTTGCCACAAATGCAACTTTAGTGAAAATCCATTGAAAAACAATAGTATTCTGGGAGAAGAAAAAGGTGGAGTGGGAGAGTCCCTCAGAATTAAACAACTAGGGAGTTTTGAATTATTCTTGTTGCTACCTATAAAGCTATAAATCTCCCAGGTTTGTTTTCCTAGCTAGTTTGGGATTTTAAATATATTGTCATAATTGTAGGACCCCCTTCTCCCCACTATTTATGTATGATTAATAAGCAGCTTCCATATGCCTGGCCCTCCTATGCAACCTATCTGGTGTAAGCCCCATTGAATATAGTGGGGCTTATTGCTGAGTAAACATGCATAGGATTACACTGGGAAGTTGTTGCATACCTGTCAGCAACAAAGGAACAAATGACAAGATAAAGGGAGCTATGGGATGATGAATATATCCTGGTGCAAAATTAGCTTTCTGTCTACAAAATATAAGCTTCTTTTTTTTGCAGAATTCACAGTTCCTTGGCTTCATCCACCTTCAATCCCTATAACAAAGCACCCTATTCCCTTGGCTTGGTCCTTTCTTCCTCTACTTGGCCCGAGGTTGCAGCCTTCAGCAGTAAAGCTTCCATCCGCCTCACTGCAAATGAACAACTTGGAGTCCTAGTGCCTGCATCTCACTCACCTCCTTTGTGGGAGTCAGCTCCTCTTCCTCTAATGGTGGGGCAGGCTCTGTGCTCCTCAGGCTCATGCTGTACAAAGCCATGTTGTGGGAGGAGGGCGAGATGGGACTATATGCCGGTGGCACTTGAGACAGCTGTCGCTGCAGCAGCTGCAGGATGAGACTAATGTCAGAAGTCATCCTGGACTCCAGTCTACGAGAGAGAGAGAGAGAGAGAGAGAGAGAGAGAGAGAGAGAGAGGGAGGGAGGGAGGGAGGGAGGGAGGGAGGGAGAGAGAATAACACTTTAGCCTAAGGCATTCTGATCTGTTTGACCTGGACTGAAGCAGGAATATGCAAGACTAGCCTTAAAATTGCCTATTTTCATGCCCCCACTGGAACAATCTTTCTCCTCAGAGGAACTAGAGCTCCCAGAGGTGAAGAACTCCACAGAACAGCCCATGTCAGAAGGCCAGGAGGAGCATGGGCTCTTGGGGGAGATGGCCACAGGTCCATCCCCACAAGAGGTGGGGGACTCCGCCTCTAAGGCAGAAGCCGAGCAACCCCTAGCCCCCGAGAGTGCTGTCGCCTCAAGAGGAAGGCCAGCAGGGCTCCTTTTCATAGATTTCATAGATCATAGAGTTGGAAGGGGCCTAACAAGGCCATCGAGTCCAACCCCCTGCTCAATGCAGGAAACTAGAGGAGGGGTCTCCCATCCAAGTAATAACCAGGCCTGACCCTGCTTAGCTTTCCACGCTCAGACAAGCTGAGCCAGCGTGAGCCACAGGCCTGTATTGAGAAGGAGTGTTCAATTACAAAGGAGGAGTCCTCGGGAGTAAGGGCCTCCTCACCAGTAGGATTTTTGCTAGAGGGCCAGTAATGAACAGCAGCCGAGCCCTGGGTGGGGCTCTGGAAGCTGTGCCTATATAAGTTTTCAGTCAGCGCTTACTGGCTGCTGGAACAACATCGTTCTACCAGCTCTATTGGCTTGAATCCATGACCTTGCCCAGTGACTGGACCTCTGTGCTGCTGACCCTTGGACTCCTGTGTGACTCTGCTTTTTGTTTTGTACGTGGCTACTTATCAGTGTTTGGACTTTGGCTGTTCCTCAGACCTCTCTCTTGCCTGATAAAACAGTGCCTTTGACCATTGCCTGTTTATTGACTTGCTTTTGGATTGCCCCTTAGTTTAACCTAACACTGAGCCTGATCCAGCCATAGCAGGCAGGACATCTATCTTTGCATGGGATGCAGTCCCCAACATAACCAGCAGGGTGAGCCTGTATCACACCAAGGGCCCTTCCTTTAAAAAAAATGGTTTTATTTCAGGTTTCTAACAAGGGCTAATTCACCCAGTAACTTGGGTCACATACTGTGCATATAGGAATAGTCTACTGGAATGGGTAGCATAACGTGTAAGCTGGAAATTCGCAAAATTCCTGAAGCAACAAATAAGCTTTCCTGATTCCAAAACCAGTCACAGCTACAATCCATGAATCAACATGTATGTTACATTGTTCACGGGAGTAGACCATTTGTGTAAAAAAAGAGAGCAGCCCAGAAAAACAAGTGAACCAACAAGTGAGCTTTAAGAGGGTCAATCATACCAGACGAGGCTCAGCTTAAAAAAAGGAAATATATTGACAGAGTTCAGATATTTAAAGAGGGTGAAACACTAGCCACTGAGAACAAGACAAAAAGTAATTGTTACTATATTGACATATGTTTATGTTAAACATTAACATAATGTTAATGAGCATGGTTTACAGTCTGATGTAATAAATGTTCAGTCCCTTGAATGGGAGCCCATGTAAAAATGGAATAGAAGTAGATTAAAAAAAAAAAAAAAGTTAGGAAGAAGACCATCAAGTACAGAAGAGGAAAATCTAGAAGGCATGTTGTAATTACCCTGAGCACTGGCTGCTGTGGCAGGAAGGAGGTGACAGGAAAGCCACATTCCACAAGTGTAACACTGCTTGTGGTAGACAGGAGATTAACTGACAGTGCAATCCTGTGTGGGTGCCTGTAACCCTCCGAACCCGGAGTTACACACATCCTATTGAGAGCGGGAGGAACACGGCAGCTAGGATATCCGCCATGCTCCCCTCGCCCTCAGAAACATCTAGATGGCCAATTGTCCTGCTTAAGGCTGGCCGGCAGCCGGCCTTGCCTCTGGGAGCGCTGCCAAAACTCCAGCTAGGACGAGATAAGGGAGCTGTGTTTGCTGCAGAGTGAAGAGTAGAAAGAGCGTGGTCTTACAGTCCTAGGAATCAAGCCGAGAGTGTCAAACCAAAGTCCAAGGGTCAAGCAGAGGCGTAGTCAGGGTGAGTCCGAAGTAGGGTTCAAGGCAAGGTTCAGGAGCAGGGTCAGGGATCAGGAACAAGAGTCAAGGAAGACATTGTTTCCCAATATCCAGGCTTCAGTGAGTGAGCGTTTTATACTGCCTGCTGCTTGGGCCCATCCGTCTCGCAGCTGGAGCTCCTTAGCAGCAGGCTGATTATAAAAGCCGCACAAGGCCGATATCCTGGTTTGCAGCAGGACGCTGCGTCGAGGGGCCTGCATCTGTTCCTGCTGTTTCATCCTTCTCCGCTGTCGGGGGCTCGGGGCCTGCACCATCTCCACCTCTGATTCTGACTCCTGCCGGGCCGGGGAACTCCCACGGGGCCTGCCAGAGGGGCCTGCCAGCTCTTCAGCTGCCCGGTTGGCCCCGTCTGGAGCAGCAGTGTCTGAACTCTGCTCCTGAGGAGTGTCCCGGGCCCTGGGTGAGTCACCCTTGTCCTCAGAGGAGGATTCCTGGAGGGGGGTCATGACACCAATGTTTTACCTCTCCTCATGAGGAGGAGAGGCTGAGGCGCCACCTGGATTCCTTGGACTCCTGCGGAGCCTCACTCCTCCCCTCCCCGTCATCGGTTCCCTGCCAGCGCAGAAAGAACCGTGCCAGCTACGAGGTGGGGTGGGGGGCGGGTGCTCCGTGGCGCTGCGACCTGGGGAGGGATTTCTGAGGGTTAGGGTTCCAGCCCCTATCTTATGTCTCCCCAGACAAGGTCGGAGGGGCATAGAATTGTGCCCTGGATCAAGATAACAAATACAGTGGAATCTATACAATTTCTGTCCATTTTTAGTGACCTACTAGCCCACCTCCCATGTGTTGTATCAGTGAAGGGGTCTTCACATGATTACTGAAAGGCATGATGGCTTCCCCCAGTCCTACCCCCAACATCCATGCGTTGGAGAGAGATCTGTCATAGGTGTTTTAAGTACAGGTAGGGAAGTACGGATTTTGTTAAATTAGTTCCATCTGTGTTTCACAGATTGTCAGGCATCTTTAGTTCTGTCATCTGCACATTGACAGAATCGGATGTTCTTTTACCCCAATTTTGCTCTACTTGCACTAATTCGCATTAGTGCTAGTGCACATTTGCGCAAATGCACTAATCTGCATTAGTTAATGTGCATCAGTGCAAATCCCACCCAGAAGTGAAAAACGGGTCTAGAAGTCCTTGGAATCCACGTAACTTGGAAAAAGCCAATCCACTGCAGAATCTGCAGGTCAGATTCATAGAAATCCAAACTCATTTGAATCAATTGCAGATTTCGCCAACATCCCTAGTTACAGGTAATCTGTTTTAGATAGGAGGGCAACATAATATGCCTTGCAGTTTTATTTCACTTGGGGTGCTTTGCAGAATTCATGAACTATTGGAATTTGAACCCTCACCTTTCCAAACCTCCAAGCACTAAATTTACCTGCTGAGCTGTACCTGCAGGCACTCTAGTTTGGATTCAATCTGCTGTGGTCTCTCATCCAAGTTTGAAGGCATATCCAATGGCCTGTGTACCAAGGACATGTGCTGGAGAGGCTCTGTAAGGCGGCTGGGCCTCTTGTCCTCCCAGAATGTGAACAGGTTGGAAACATCCAATGGTGTTGCTGAGGGATAAAAGAGGACAACGTTTGTAATCTCTGTTTAAGATGGATATTATGATACAACCTCAAGAAGGTAGATTGGGTTTTTAGTGGTCTGCTATTATAATTCCTGAAATGCTATTCATAAATCAAGGTGCTGTATTCTTAGTATTGAATTTGGCACAGGGGATCTGCCTAATGAGGGATATAACCTGGCCAAATTTCAGAAATATCCAATAAATAGTGGCAATGTTATAGCAGTTCTCAGACCACCAGTCAGAACATCTACAACCTCCCTGGAATGAGACAGAAATAAAGGAGAAATAAACTAAACATAAAGAGGAAGGGGGTTTAGAGCCTCTGGCTTTACCCTAAAATTGCTATGCCCTGCTGACACTACCCACAATGTTTGTATGTTCAGCAGGGTGCCTGAAAAGGACAACTGGATGTACTCCATACAATCAAGAATCTTGTCCAGAGGTCCTGATCATGTGGAGTTCCTACACGTATACAGCTGTATTTATTTATTAAGACATTTGTACCCCACCTTTCCAATAAAATTTCCCAAGGCAGTTTACATCAAGTATATTAATCTAATCAGCAATAATAGAAAAGACAAAAATACACACGGCAACAAAATAAAACAAAGTAGCATCAAATCAATCAGTTCAGGGTTAAAATACTTTTTTAAAGCCCAGGAAAATAGGAAGGTCATCACCTGGTACTAGGGATGGCAACACTGAAGAACTCAAACAGCCTGTGCTTGGTGAACTTCAGCGCACCTCACCGACTCAAGAGCCGAAAGTGCACCGAGTTGGGGTTTTATTTGTGGCTTCCGCTTTTAAAGTGGGCTGCAATTTGCATATTCTTTTTTTTAAGGCAGGGAAATTTGTGTAAAATATGGCTGCAATTTGCATAAAATAAGGCCGCAATTTGCACAAATTTGCATTGGAGCGAGTCAGCACTAGTGCTGGGTAGACGGGCCAGAATCCTGGGGAACAAGCTGGGCCCTTCCACCGGATTTTGACCCCTCAAGCAGATTCCTCACGCATCCCTACCGGGCACCAAAAAGATGATAATGTGGGCACCAGGTGAGCCTCCCTGGGGAAAGCATTCAACAACTGGGGTGTGCAGACATCCTAACTTCCTATTTTAACTTCAAGTGCGTGGGACCCCAATCCAGATCAGGACATGCATCTAGAGGAGGTTTAAACCTTCCCATGCAGCCACTTCCACCCACCCCCCATTCCACCAATGTGAGGGCTAACACCACCCCCAAAAGAAACCTCAATTGGCCCTAACAGATTGGGGACCTACACATTTACCTGAAGGTAAAAAAAAGTTAGGGTCATCTTCACACTACATATTTAACATAATGTTTTAGCGCTTAGGTTGAAAGTTTTTGATTCTAAAATTATATTTCCGCCTCTCAGAGGTGGAAAGCCACAGAAGTTCTTAATTAACACTCAGGACTAAAGAAGACATTACCTTGAGTGTGTCTAGCAATTATATCGTGTTTTTGTTTTTACTCTAGAATTGGTGCAGTGCCCCCCCCAATCCAGATTGAGATCTTAGGGTGGGGGATAGGCTTTTGAGATTTGGATTGGGGGCCCTGTGTCTACTCTAGAGTAAAAATGAAAAAAAAGACATAATTGCTAGACACGCAGTTAAAGTAATGTCTGTTTTGGCCCTCAGTGGTGACTATCTGGATTCCATATCCATTCCCACAGTTAATGGACAACAAAAACATGGGACTCCTGGGCCAGACCTCAGGCCAAGCAGATCATCTTAGTACTTTACCCAACAAGAGCACCCCGTTACCCATACCTGCATAGGACAGGCTATCATCAGTCACCAGTTTGTCAGCCTCGGTGCCATCACTAATCAGGTTTACCACTGCTGGGACATAGGTGCTCTTTTCAGTGGTTGTGAAAGATTCACCCTTGGTAAGGCTAGGCATCTTGGCCTCCTCTTCACTAGTCTGGGAGCAGGGTGTCGTGGTGCTACACATATCATCCCAATGATCCTTGCTTTGAGGACGCTGCAGCTGTGTGAGCTCAGAGTATGCATGGTACTGTTCTGGGTCTGAGATGCCTGCATCCAAGCCATCTGGGTCTGTAGTGGGGACAAAGGAGGTAGATAAACTTCATATGGAGCATTCTGGCTGAAAGATATGATCTAGCTGCCTGTAGAATCTATGCTAATGAAATGCTCACAAATCAGGTGATAAGGACATCAGAAAACTATAAGAAGAAAAACCAGATTATGTAAGGTGATTGGAATTATAAAAGATATTGGCAAACTGTTTCATACTCTGTAAATATGACACAGAAAATTGTCGATTTATTTCTTATCAGATCTGTTTTGTTTTTCTCAACTTTCCCCATAACTCAAACAAACAAAATGCCTTGGATGTCATAAGCCTAAATGAAGTCTCCATGCAGAAGCAAGTATATCTCCGCATACCAGCTGATAGGGACAAACAGTGGGAGGAGTGTTGCCTTCATGCTCTGCCTGCCAGCTTCCTGGAAGCATTTGTTTGGCAACTTATGGGAAAAGGATACTAGACCCATTGCCTAGTTCTTCTTGTGTTCTTATATTCCTCATTTCAAAGATCCTCAGAAGAAGGTGATGCTGAGAGAAGGGATGTTCACACATTACACTAAATTTGCATTCACACTGCAAGCATGCATGCTTGTTCAGCTGGTTGTGAGAATCTAGCCCTATTCAGGCATTTTAAAGTGCGAAGGACCCAACTTTGAGGAATGGGAGTGTGCTAGCTCCAACTTAACATCATTCTTATCACCTTACACATGGAGGGTGACTATGTGCGCCGGAGAGCCTCCTGCATCCATGGAGGCTCTCTACACAATTTAAAAACCTGATTTTCCAGGGTTCCAAAAATTACTTATTTCTACTTGTTAATCAAGAAGCTTGAATACTGCAACCGCAATGTAAGGGTTACAATACTCTCTCACATGTTCTTCCAGGTGAAGGAGAATGCCCTTCAATGGCAAAAGGATACTGGGCTATTACCCAGAAACCCTTGTATGAACACATGTACACTCCATTACATATGAATAACTGTATGAGTGTACAGATTAGCAATCTGTTTACAGCGTATATAGATGGAACACATGTGGAACATTACATGTGAGTAACTATATCAGTGTATACAGATTGACAATCTTTGTACACATGTATACAGACTGTACATGAGTTTAATGTAATGTATGCCAGCGATGTGCAAATCAGCAAAACTTGAGCTCATCATGGTTCTCCAAATTCCACCTCTAAGCTCTTTCTGACTTGTATCCATATCAGATTGCAAGCTCTGGGTTTGCACAAAACAGAAAAAACAAAAAAAGGTGTGCATTGTCGCACACATTTTCCCAAACATGCACACATCAAATGTACACATTTGTCTCCCATTGATTAGAGTGTGTTTGTATGCAGTTTTCAAAAGTACACCTTTTTTCATGCACGTTTTTCAAATGTATGTATGTTGTCGAACATGGGTTTTTTAAAATCCAAAAATCACATCACAAGCTCAGAAATGTACAGACACCGACCACAGATTACATCCGAGTCCATGTTCAGGGTCTGGGAGGTATGAATTCAGTAAATTCTTGTCAAAAACAGAATAATTTCTCATAAATCCCTAGTATGCAGACCTCTGGAGTGACCTGCCAAAGACCATTAAGTGAGTTCATGGCTAAAGCAGGCATTCAGTTGGAACACAGGTCTCCCATATCCTGTTTTGGGGGTGAGAGGTTTATTTATTTATTTATTGTATTTATTTATTATATTTATACCCCGCCTTTTTTCCTGAAAGGAGCCCAAGGCGGCTTACATAATCCTCCCCCTCCTCTCCATTTTATCCTCACAAGAACCCTGTGAGGTAGGTTAGGCTGAGAGTCAGTGACTGGCCCAAAGTCACCCAGTGAGTTTCATGGCCGAGCGGGGACTAGAACCTGGATCTCCCGAGTCTCAGTCCATTGAACCACAGCCTGGCTCTCAAATTGGACTTTGCAGGCATTCTGTGAACATTATCAAATACTCTTTAGCACAGTGTTCTCCAACCTTGGGTCCCCAGTTGTTTCTGGTCTACAACTCCCAGCATGCCCCAGCCAGCGTAGCTGGCTGGGGCATGCTGGGAGTTGTAGGCCAAAAACAGCTGCGGACCCAAGGTTGGAGAACACTGTTTTTAAGTGATGGGGAAAGTCATGAGATGGCAGTAATGGAGCTGCTATCTTCCTTGCTCTCCTCTTAATGCAGGAACCCTGTAATGTCCCAAGAGGTCAACTCACCAATTTTGTTAGTTTTGCAGAGGGAATGCTTACGCCGGCGTGCCCGGCGATAATTGCACGCATACTCCTCACTGAGTGGTGAACGAGGAACACTGTCTGCCTGAAAGAGCAAAATAATGATCATGGGCAAAGCATAGCGGAAAAAGTTGTTTGAGAAGCCAGAGCAGTTTAGATGCAGAGTTTCCCTGGCCCTAGTACTACTACGTTTGTCTGCAAGGAACTGTGCTTAATTAGAAGAACGGCCTCACCAGGACTTAACACTGGAGCCTCTTGCCAATGCTGCTGCTAAGTCCTGAAACCTATGAAGAAGACAATGCCTTTCAGCATGTGCAGAGTGCTTTCTTTCACTACACATCCAGGTTTAACAGGAATGGCTTCTTGATCGTAGAACATGACTAGTGGATGGACGCACTTATTATTTTAGGAAGCAAGCAGTGCCAAATAGTAGTGCCAAACAGCAGTAGCATTCATCAGTTCTGTATCTACCTGTAAATGTATAACATGGTTAAGGTTCGAATAGGTGAGTAAAACTGTAGAGTACCATGAAGGACATGCATTGTGTGCTCAGAGATGTGCTAGGTGGGCTCAACCACTTAGGTTAATGAGAACAGCTTTCAGCCCAAGAAAAGAGAAACTTTGGTCTGTATGTTTTCTTTACACCATTCACTTTATCCTTTTTATACACATTATCTGCTTCTCCTAAGCAATTTAGGTACAAACACTTGTAGCTGTGGCATAGCCTCAGTTTGCCCTTCTTCTTCCTTCCACCCCTCCCTGAACCCCTTCCTCCACCCAGATCAGATACTCACATCTCTCAGGTTAAACGTTATCTCCAGATTGCTCCAGAAATTATCTGAGAAGGCTGGGTACATATCCAAGACTTCCAGGAGGTCCTCCCGCTGAATCTTATGCAAGTCGCAATAGGTGAGGGCTCGCACGTCTGCGTTGGATTTCCCAGGCCTGGCGTAGAGACTGATAGGCTCTCCAAAGATGTCATTCTTCCCTGCACAATACAGGAAATCCTGTTAGAGTAGAACAGTCTCCCAATTGTCCATTCTGACTAGTCTGTCTCTAACAGCAGCTGGTGCTGTGGGCTTCAGTGAAAACATTACAAGAAATTGGGCAAATAAGGTGTGATGAATCCTCTCCCTTTCACCTCTCCCAGCTGAGACTGAGGGCCTCAGCCCTCTTGACTAAACATATTCCCTGAGCTTTGTAACAAGTTTAAGGAGTGTCTGTGTACCTCCTGCATCCATTTCTTCAGGCTGGCCACCACCTGCCTGCAGTGGGAATATCCTGGCTGTCTTGCCAGATTTCTTTCACCTAGGATGGCTACTACAATGTCCAGCTGCACCTTGAATGCCTCCAGTGTGGGAGAGCCCACGGCCTCCCTAGCTAATTGGTTCCATTGTCAAATTACTCTAACACTGCTCTAACAGTCAGGAAGTTTTTCCTGATGTCCAGCCGGAATCTGGCTTCCTGTCACTTGAGCCCATTATTCTGTGTCCTGCACTCTGGGATGGTCAGCACACAATCGCCTCAACTACACTGTTTCCAGAGGGGTGGTCCCTGCATCAATTGCACTGTTTTCCCAAGTGGAAAAGGTGGTATTCCCAGCTGCCTCTCCTGGCTTTAAAGTGCTGGAACAGGCAGTAGGATTAGCACCACAGTGCTCTTTCTGTTTGGGGAAAGGGCGCTGCAGTGACAATCACAGACAGAGGGTACTTACAGCTGGAGGGCTACCACTGAAAAGGCATTGTGCAGCTATTCTGTCTTTCCCTCCTTTATGTGGATTTTGTGTGATCAGAAAAAAGACAGAGTGGTGGAAAAACACAGAAGGGTTACGGATGGAAGATGATGTCACCTGGATCCCCTGTAAAAGTCGGTGAATGAGGTAGGGTAATTGCACAATTAAAAGTCTTGCCTGGAAGCACCCAGAGATGCAATCCGATTGCCTAGGGGAAAACTACTACTTGCCACAATGAACAGGTGAGTCGCAAACTCGCAATGTAACTGCATCCCCACTCTTTCTAGCATGTTCTCCCCGACTCCCCTCCCCCCGCAAGGAGAATTCTTTCACCTAGGATGGCTACTACAATGTCCTCTCTGAGGATCTCGATAGAGCCACGTGAGATGAAATAGAGAGTGGTGAGGACATCTCCATAATGCACCAGGGTATCACCAGGTGGTGCATGGGTTGTCTTGAACTTCATGGCCAAGGCCCGTAGGCAGCCTTTGCTAGCTCCTCGGAAGGCTTTGCAATTTTGGAGGAGGGTGCGGTTGAGGTGGAGGCAGATATCAGCTTGCAGGCAGTCAGGGAACCCTTTCAGCACCTGAGTGGGAATCAAAGTAGGCATATATGAGTGGGTGGGTCTGTGACAGATGCTGCTGCCCCTCTTCCCCAATAAGACCCCTTCTCCCAGAACAGTGACCTGTGGAGGAATTAATTCAAGCTATGTTGGGTTACACAGGTGGGGGAAATTCAGCTAGAATCCCATTAACCACATTTAATGAAGTAAGGCAAAACTTTAGGTACTGGGACATTTCATGAGCTTCTGGAGACATTTCCGAATTATTCTACTAATACTTGTGTTAGTAGAGGCACATGCCAAATGTGTATTCTCCCCCGATACAGTACCTGCATTTTTATATCCCCTTCCTTCACCCTAAGCTTGCCATGTTTCTTTAGAGCAGAAGTAACTAAAACTTCTCCCTCTCTTAATACTAGAACCCAGAGTCATCTTATAAAGCTGAACGGTGGGAGACTCGGAATGGATAAAAAGAAGAACTTCTTCACACATCATGTAATTAAACTATGGAATTTGTTACTACAAAATGTAGTGATGGCCAGCAATTTAGATGGCTTTAAAAAGGGGTTAGACAAATTAATGGAGGATAAGGCTATTAACAGCTACTAGTCATGAAGGATATGTATTACCTCCAGTATCGGAGTCAATATGCCTCTGTATACCAGCTGCTGGGGGACACAAGTGGTGGGCAGGAGTTGCTGTTGCACTCATGTTCTGCTTGTTGGCTTCCCACAGGCATTTGGCTGGCCAGGGTGTGAACAGAATGCTGGACTAGATTGGCCTTTGGCCTGCCTGATTCATCAGGGCTCTTCGTATGTTCTTATGACTTGACAGTTAAGAGAAAACCTGTGCAATTCTATTCACCCTAATACATTTTGAGTGAAGGAAGGGTGATGGTTCAATGAAGTGTGTGGTGCTCTGCATTACAGCAGCTGGGTAGATGCTGAAAAAATATGCATCTTCTGACTGCCTTAGTTAGCAGCTAGAAGTTATTTTTGTCTTGTTCTATTTTTAACTCAGTCATACCCCTGGTCGTTGTTTCACCTTATTTCAGTAAACTCCCAGTGTACTGTGTGAAATTCTCTTTGTTGTTTCAGTCTTAAATGTTGCAGTACATTTCATCATGTTACAGTCACATGTCTTCCAAATTTGTCCCATTACTTCCTGTTACAGCAACCACATTTGTAGTATATGGAAAGGGCCTGGCATCTACAGTTCCCCAACTTACTTCATTCCCACTAAGATCTTTAACCCATCCTGCGGTCTATCTTGACAGATGTACATACTTCATCTTTACAGACGGCACCTTGATATGCACATTCCAAGGGGGATTGTTTCTGGAGAGAGGAGCTGGACTTGGATGGGCTGAGACCTCTGAGAGGCCAGTTGGGACAGGCAGAGAATCCAGGGAGTCTTATGTGGCTCTTTAGGAAGGAACCCAGGTTAATTCCAGAAGAATTCTGGATTTGCAGAAGCCCATCTCTCCTCTCCCCTCCTCAGGTCTTTGCTGCAGAGCGCACATCTTGTCAGACTCACCGCATTCATGTCGATACCATTGGTGTAGGACCAGGCATGCTGGAAATACTCTTCGAGGCGCTGGCGTAGTGGGTTGGGGATTTGGTGGAAGCGGATGAATTCCTTAACCCTCAGCATCTGGGTGTGGTAGCGAGCTGTGCCTGAGTATAGGCGCTGAATGATGGCAGAGACATTGCCAAAGATGCTGGCATACATGAGAGCTGAAATAAGAGGACAGGGATCTGCGTTAAGGAGTGAGGGGACTATTGTCTGGAATGGTGGTACCTCAGGACTTATACATATGAAATGTTTGAGGCCTGCCCAAGCAAGCATTTTAGACACATACCAGGGAGGTACCAGTCCTCCCTGATCCAGCCTGTAATAATGACAGGAAATAAACCACGGCTCTCCAGAATATGGGTCAATGACCCGATTTACATGTTGGCAACAACTCACAGTTAACAAATTGTGGGTTGTTGAAAATGGAGCAGGAGCAATTGTGTCCATGCTGGTTTCCACCCACCCACTTCTGCTGCGATAAATAACCCAGGGATGATCCGTCACTGGGTTATGTGATGTCTGAACTTGGAATTCTGGGTGGCTGCGGGACGAAAAACCCATAGATTCAAACTCTGGGGTTTTTGTCCCTCAACCACTCAGAGTGCTGGGTTCAGACATCATGTAAACAACCCAGGGGCACCCTGGGTTGTTTATTGCAGTGGAGGTCAGTGGGCACGCAGGATCCAACATGCACACTCACTCACTCCCACTGCATTTTCAACAACCCATGGTTAACAAACTTCCAGACAGGTGAGCCAGGTAAATGGTTCCCAATGTATTCTGTAGAATGAAGGAAAAGGGCTGAACTTTGAGACAAAGTTGGAAGGAGCAAATGCTGCCTCCCTGCCCCACTACCAGTATGAGGAGGTGGATTTTGCCCCCTCCTCAATTTTGGTCATGGATTCAGCCTGTTTTCTTTTCCCCATAGAATTCAGTGGGATCTATTTACTTCTATGGGGCAAAGTAAAGAGGGTGCAACTGGGGGCACAGTCCAGGTGGAATACCCATGCCTCTTATACTTAAGTGTACCTTTCCCTTCTCTCCAATATAAAGGAATGCCTGTCCCATATTGCACCTAGCCAGCCTTACCCGACCTGGCACCCTCCAGATATGTTGGACTACAGCTCCCATCACCCCCAGCCAGTAGGGGAGGATGATGGGAGTTGTAGTCCAACATATCTGGAGGGTGCCAGGTTGGGGAAGGGTGTTCTAAGCAGACACTGCCTATCACCTTAAGAACTCTTATGTCTTCCCAAAGATACTTTCTTCTATTATAGCAAGTGATCTCCGCAGGTTTGCACCTTTTAAAGCTACTTCCATGAGCTAAGCAAACTGCTAAGTGTTGTTATTGGTGTGTTGGAACTGGCAAGCCCCTGGATCCTGTCTGACTGAATGCTTTCCCCCATCTGTCAATCAAGACCCGGCTTCTATAGCTGCTAAAGCATATAAATGAAGGTTTTCCATTGGTCTGTGTCCCTCAAGGAACATTTAGGGAGAGATCCTGGCTTCAGGCCACTATGATGCTGAATACTATAAGGACAGGCTTATTTAGAACTTTTTTATTTCTATTTTCTTGGTACTCTTATTTTTCCCACTCTCTGATACTGAATTTGAATACACCCTTTCTTTTAATTTGGATTCTGGAGTTGAATCCATGGGGCCCAAATGGCCACATTGAGTGCCTAGCCATTTGGGCCCCATGCGACTTACTCTTAAGGAGAGGTAAATGGGAATAATAGGATTGGGTCCAGGCTGGTGGCACATAGCAACCTTTCTAAGTATTAGTTCTCTACTCTCAGGTTAAATTCTCATCACTTTTAAGGGACATCACATCACTTTTAACTCTTTGAGAGTTAAGGAGCGTAAGGGAGGTGATGACAGTCTATTCATGCATACATTAAGGGAAGTGAGCCTCAGCCTGCTCTGCCTCACAGGGCAGGTGGGAGGCTTCTGTGACAACCTGTTATTCATTTCCATGGGGGGTGGGGAAATAAATGGTAATATACGTGGCCACTGCTAAAATGGTGGCAAAACCTGCATTCCACCTATGACAATGGCAGCCTGGCCACCACTGACAGCCCCCCCCCCCCGCTGCCCCCACTGCACTGTATATCTATGCAGTCCACATCCTTCCTTTGTCCCTTCCACCCATGTTTCACATCCTCCTGCTGTGCTAGAGGATTCAGGTATGCGGCTGGCGGCCAGTCCTGAAATGGACCTTTTTATTGCTATATAGCTGGAGTATAGTATGGGCAGGAGAGTTTAACCTCATTGTGTGCATCTCCCCAATCCCAATGCTCATCTGTGCAATACTACAAGCTGTTAGGCTCTGATGCAGACCATTTCCTCCCTTTATTTATTTAGAGTATTTCTATACCACTCCATATCTAAGTAGATTCCAGAGCGGTGAACAATAAAAAGATAAAAACAGATAAAAGAACAAAAACAATTTGTTGAAAACAAGGTATCATTAAAACCGTGGCTGGTCAGCAAGGAAGGCTTCCTGGAACAAAGATGTCTTCAGCAGGCACCAAAAGCAACACAATGTTGGAGCCTGCCTAACCTCCAGAGGCAGGGAGTTCCATAGAGATGGAGCTGCCATGCTGAAGGCTCTCCTCCTGGTGGACTCCAATCAGGCCATAGGTCCATGTGGAACCACCAGGAGAATGTCCTCTGATCACCTCAGTTACCAGGCAAGCTGTCAAGGGAGAAGGCGCTCTCTCAGGTATCCTGGTCCCAAGTTATTTAGGGCTTTGATCATTTCCCGTTCTTCCATTATCCCACCTATTAGGGTGTTCCGCTTACCATGTATACTAATGTGCAAGCAGCACATGTTGCACATGTAGAGTGCAGGTGTCTGCAGGGAGGAGGCCTCACATGTACAGCTGTAAACCTGAAGACCTCCTCTCTGAGGCATGGCATGCCCCTGCTGGTATACACCTGAGGTGGGCAACTTATGGCCCTCCAGATGTTTTGGCCTGTAACTTACACCAGCCCTAGCCAGCATAGCCAATGGTGAGGGATCATGGGAGTTGTAGCCCAAAATATCTGGAAGGCCACAAGTTGCCTACCCCTTATACACACAGTAAGTAGAACACCCTAACAGGGCTAGTAGAGTCAGCTCAGGTTCCATTTCTTTTTGACCAGGCATGCACAATGCGCCCTGTCTGGCCCGCAAGACCCCCAGCATCTGCCAGAAGGGAAAAAAGAAAAGAAAAAGAAAGGAAAAATGCTCTAGGAACTAACTTCCTCTCTAGAAAGAACTCTAGAAAGTTCTGGGAACTCTAGAAAGTTCTGGGAACTCTAGAAATGCTCTAGAAACTAACTCTGGCTTCCTGCCATAGAAGCCTAATTCCCAGAGTGTCTTATGAAGCCGTGCTTGAAGGTTTCTGCCTGTTTTTCAGGATGCTCCAGGGAAACCATAGAGCCTGTTCCTAGACCATTTTTCTTCTTCCTTTCTGGCGGCAGCAGAAGAAAGGAAGGGTTAAAGCTATGAGTGAGTAGGTGTGTGAGTGAGTGGGGGGAAGTGACTGTGCATTTGTGAGAGTGAGTGAGAGAACTGAGTGGATGTGAGTGGGGGTAATGTGTGCACATAGGGGGACCCCGGCCCTGACACATTATCCCCAAGGGAATGCAGCACAGGTTGCCCATTGCTGTCTTAAACGGAAGGTTTTAAAATTCAGAATGCATACAAGACAAGCACCGTGTGGTGTGCATGTGGGTGTGGGTGAGTGAATTGTATGTGAATGTATGTGTGCATATGCACATGTGCACACATGTGTGGTCCCCACCACCCAAGCAGACACTTAATGCGGTCTTCAGGGCCTGAAAAGGTTGTAGACCATCCTATTATCTCCCCCAGGGTGGAAGTGAAAGTTATGCATAGAAAATAATGGAGATTTTTTTTTAGCACATCTGTGATTGGCCAGCTGTGTCCCCTCCCACCCCCACCCCCATGATAGTAGCAAAGATGGGAGTTTCTGTATTTGAATTTCCATGTGAATTTGGAAGTTCCCTCTCCAGAGAATGAGATGTTCTTATCTCTGTGTCCTCAACATTCTGAATGTCCTGGAAGGGCACCGTGCCAAGTTTAGGAGGGTTTTTAAAAATATATATTTTTATTTTAGCCTGCAATCTTATGTACATTTACCTGGAAGTAAGCCCTACTGAACACAGTGGGACTTACTTCCAACTAAAAATGTATACGTCTGCACCATTAATGAGCAACTTTATTTATTTCTGCATACCTTGGGAGCCACCTGAGTATGCAGAAACCATAACCCTATTTTTGGGCAGCACTGTTGAGCTTTTAGGAACTAACCACCCAAGTTCACTATTAGAGGGAATGATAATTTTCATTTGATGACCCCACTAGTCTGCCCTTGGCAGTACTTGACATTCTTTTACCAGACTGGGTATCTGTTATTACAAAGATACCTGGGCAAAGTTATATTAATGACATGCAATGAAGTGTGTGTGTGTGTGTGGGGGGGAGGATGTTTCTGTATCCTTAAAAGTTGTACAGAGAGCAGAGTTCTGACCGGTGCTGCTTTTCTCACTCCTGCAGCATTATGAATCAACAAACCAAACATGGCAGAAGAGCAGAATTCCCTTTTCTACACAACAATTTCAGATATAGAAGCCCACTACTCAGATGCATTTGACTGCCCTAGGTCTTCTTCAGCATTTCGTTTCCAGGCAAACTTTGTTTCTGTTGGCCTTGAACCAGCCAATGTGGTATCCTGACTTTCTTCATTTCTGACAGGCTCAGAGGCAGGCCCAATACGAAGAAGCTCTAGATATGAGAACCCAGTATCCACGTGGATATGAGAATACAGCATCCACATAGGGCAGCGGATTTCTAGGACCAAGTCAGAAAAATTCTAGTACATTTGGGAGGTGCACTTAAGGAGAAAGGGGAACTCACTGTCAACTAGAGAGACAGAGAGAGGGTACAGATGCACTTACAGCCAATCAGCATGACACAGATGGAGAAGATCTTCTCAGAGTTGGTATTGGGTGAGACATTGCCGAAGCCCACGCTGGTGAGGCTACTGAAGGTGAAGTAGAGGGCGGTCACATATTTGTCCTTGATGGAGGGGCCAGATGAGAGGTCACTGTCATTGTAGCGCTTGCCAATCTGATCACCAAGGTTGTCCAGCCATCCAATCTTATGCTCCATGTAGGGTCGCTCCACGTTGCCAATGGCGTACCAAATGCAGGCTAGCCAATGGGCAATGAGGGCAAAAGTGCACATGAGCAAGAAGAGTACAGCAGCTCCATACTCGGAATAGCGGTCCAACTTGCGGGCTACTCTCACCAGGCGTAATAGACGCGCTGTCTTCAGCAGCCCTATCAGAGTAGTTGTCTGGAGAGGGGAAGAAGCAACAAACAGAAATCGTGTAGAATGCAAGCAAACAAGCTCTGAGCTCAGTGACAGGATTTCTGTATTCTATTTTTTTCATAGATTCATAATAGAGTTGGAAGGGGCCTACAAGGCCATCGAGTCCAACTCCCTGCTCAATGCAGGAAACTAGAGGAGGGGTCTCCCATCCAAGTAATAACCAGGCCTGACCATGCTGAGCCAGCATGAGCCACGTCCAAACTGGGCAGGAGTTGAACCATCTTTAAGGTGCATAAAATGGTCATGCAGGAAGTATCACAAGTGCACCTTTTTTCAGAAGAAGAGGAAGCATAGACAGTAACCATTTCCAGACAGTCACTGCACCACTTTCTCTCTTCTAAAGAAAAATGTATAACAATTTCCCACATTATTTCATCTCCTCCATTTCTAAAGGCATCTGCGTGATTTTGTGAGATATTATTATGATACCCACACTATTAGTTCTTGAGGCCAAAATCTTCTCCTAAGCACTTGGTGGGTTTTAGGGATTTTTCCTCCAGAGAAACACCGTGGATAAGCCTGCATTCCAAAAAATTAGGGGCCAGATTCCCACTGAATTCTGGTATTCTCTGGCATATTCTGCCTGAAAGAGGGTTCTTACAGCTTCCAGAAGTCGCCACAGTGCCTACAGGCCTTGCTAATCCTATCCAGAATCCTCTGGATACAGGGGCATGCCAATTATATAATTGGCATTATAGCAGCACCTAGGT
Source organism: Shinisaurus crocodilurus (assembly GCA_021292165.1). Classification (NCBI taxonomy): domain Eukaryota; kingdom Metazoa; phylum Chordata; class Lepidosauria; order Squamata; family Shinisauridae; genus Shinisaurus; species Shinisaurus crocodilurus. The sequence continues at coordinate 90,402 of JAHFWL010001369.1, forward strand.
CAGTGTTCTCCAACCTTGGGTCCCCAGATGTTTTTGGCCTACAATTCCCAGCATGCCCCAGCCACCTACGCTGGCTGGGGCATGCTGGGAGTTGTAGGCCAAAAACATCTGGGGACCCAAGGTTGGAGAACACTGACCTAGAGGCTTCTGGTTAGGCTTTGGCCTGCACGGTACATAGCAGTGTAGATTAAATCCTCTTCACCATGCCAGTGATGTTGTGGGGGCAGGTAGGGGCCATGAGAAGGCTCAGTCCATGCCACACAGGCCACAGCCTGCTCAGAAGCTTCTAGGCACCAGCACATGCTGATGACATCACTGATACATGCTGAAGCCTAGAGGACTCAAGGCCTGTAGGTAATGCAGTGATTTCTGGCAGAAGCTCTTCCCTTGGATATTTCAGTGAGTCCTCTAAATATCCGTGGAGGGTGTGTGGTAGGCGCTAACCTTCACTCCCCACCCCACCTCCTTATATCTGGAAGCCCAGAACAGCCCTCTTTCCATTTCAGTGTGTTTACCTGACATGGGTCCCAAGTTTTCAAGTGCGTCTTCACACTGTGAGAGCTAACCTTTATGTATCTTACCTCGTCTGATCCAGAGCGGAAGATGAGCAGATCAAAGGGGATGGCAGCCACCATGTCAATGAGAAACCAGCCCTTAAAGTAGTGGATAGCGATCTTTGCTGGATGGCTTACTACCTCATCATTGATATTGACGTAGGTGGTGCGGAAGTTGATGATGATGTCAACGATAAACATGATGTCCACAATGAGGTCAATGATGTAAAGTGGGTCACATGAGTAGCTGCAGTCTGAGCGTTTCTCCTCATGCTCTTCATTGAGCAGGAAGGCAGCTGAGTAGGGTGTGAAGACAGCTGTGTAGATAACTAGAAGCAGGATCAGCCAGTCCCACACTGCCTTGAAGGGACTGTAGTGCAGGATGGTCCATCGGTGGATGCGTGGAGCCTGCAGCTTGTACTCGGGGAGAACGTCGGCTCCCAGTGACAGGACCTGCCGGGGAGGTAGAGACCAGTGAGTGATATGTACAGTCTGGGGGGAGGTGCATCTAGTGTTCTGTAGCCAAAAAAGCTAAAGACGGCAGCTGTAATTGTCTATATAAAATGGGCACATTTGCATCAAGGAAGAAGGGCTGCAATAGAAGCAAAATATAAGTGTATGCACATATAATAGAGAGAGAGGGTCTGAGAGCCATAGAGTGGGATGCTTAGTGAGTATCTGGGGCTTTTAAAATCTTATTTTTCATGCTATAAGATTTTTTTAAAAAATCTCTTTATAACAACAATTTTGGGTGCAAAAGGGAGAGGTAGAAAGGATTGGACCCAGATCCTCCCTCCCCCAAGCATCCTTGCCACACAGCCAAAGGAGTAGACGGACGAGAGACACAGGATGGGGCCTTTGTATTCTAGTGCATGACATGCACCCTTCTCTACCAAGGCTTCCAGTAATATACGTAGGCCAATACAGGGACTCTATGTGTAGTAGCACAGATTTAGCACACAAGAGGCCCCAGATTTGATCCCTCATCATGGCTACTGTCAAGGTTCCGCTACTGCCGGGACCCCTTGACCTGCTTTTTGAAGATCTCTGCCTCTTCTCAAAGCCTCTCCTGTTCCAGGAGACCAATCCTTTGCCTGTTACTTTCCGGTTCCCAGTAGCATGAGAATAAACTTCAGGCGTGGTGAATAAGTCACTCCAACAACTTAGGGTAAACAACAACACTTTACTTATTGCATTAGGGTATTTACATAATAGAGCAGTTATAATTTAAAAGCAAGTATAATAACATTAAACAGACAAATAACGCAAGGTTCTCTAACTTAACTCCTGTTTGCCTCTCTCCTCTGCAGTCAGTCTCTCTCAGGCTCTAGCTGACCACACCCCACACAAAAAAAGCCTTCCCAGGATTGGAAGGTTATAACCATGTGACCTTGAACAGGAGAAATAATACTTAACTTCTATTGGGTGAACTGAAACTCATAAATGCCCCCTCCCATCCTGAAATGTTTGGGCCTTCAGGCTTCAACTAATTTAGGGAAGTGTTTGGGCCTTCAGGCTTCAACTAACCTAAGCCTGTGTAGGCCTCAATCCTTCACAGCCACCCAGGAGACAGAGCTGGGGAAACCATGCAAACACACCTGAGGCTGTATGGTTCTATAGCCAATTAGAGCAGTGTTCTCCAACCTTGGGTCCCCAGATGTTTTTGGCCTACAACTCCCAGCATGCCCCAGCATGCTACGCTGGCTGGTGCATGCTGGGAGTTGTAGGCCAAAAACATCTGGGGACCCAAGGTTGGAGAACACTAAATTAGAGTGATTGGCACATGGGCCAATAGCCAGGCAATTATCTAAATCATGGCCCAAGATGCCTTCCATTGTGCCCAACCTCCTCCACCCCATCCAACCATGTCTCCTTCAGGTACATTTGACTGATTGCCAGTATTTCCCAGTGAGTCTTCCAAGCAGACTTTGTTATCCATGTCCCCCTCCCTCCAGGTTGCCAGGCTGAGCATGCTAGCAGTACCAGCAGGCGGGAGGCAAAGGCAGGAGAAAGGACTTTTTGCACACAACAGCCTGTCCTGAGAACACACAGGAGAACTTGAGCACATTGCTAAAACCTTTGTGCTTATAACCCTAACAGGTGCCTCACTTTGGGACTTCAGACACTAACACCAAACTAGATTCCAACAACTGGGGTGCCAAGACAGAATATTTCACACAAGTAAGCAAGAGAACACACGCTGAATTGTATAAGTGTTGTAACTGTCTCCCATGTCTCAATCCCCCTCCCTTGCTACGTGTAAATACTGCATCTTGCCCAAATTGTATTGTAACACTCTTTTTCTCTGCACGGACCCATCGCTAGAGTCTACACAATCTTCTTTAGAATTTCCTCCTTTTATCCCGGAAGACAATCTTACTCGGTCACGAGTGATCGCCTGATGATGATGATGATGATGACATGCAACTACTTTTAGGATCTACTGCATCCTGGATTCTGTTCAATAAAGTCTTTGACTTTGCCAAATGTGTTGTTTCTTTGTTGCCAGGGAGTGGTAGGTAAGGATCTCTTATCTGCAACCTAGGATGATCTGGCCTCGGTTGGCCTCTGAGGGCAGTGGACAGGGAGCTCAACAGGCTCAGACACCGTGGCCTCCCTGCTCCCTGCTCCCTCAGGTCAGGTGTCCCGTGCTGTGGAGGGGGCATGCCTCTCAGGGAGTGTAAGAGGGATGGGTGCTGCCGCCACGGTGTACCACCAGGAAGTCAGTTGGCAGGAGGGGCGAGGGAAGGCCTCTTGAGATACTACCCAGCAGGCTGGCCTGTCAGGCAAAAGTGCCTGTGCACATGAGGATTAGTCATATCGACTGCCAGCAGGAGGGGTGGGACAAAGGGGCTAGTTGGCCCATGTAACCCTCCTGCTGTTTGGCTCAACTATGGCTGCATGTGGGATCCCCTCCCCACCTTTTCTAGTGTGGAGATGCATCCTGGATTCAAACCTGGGACCTCCTGCAGACGAGACCTGAACTGTTCCACCAGACTAAGGCTCCCCTTGCAGCCCATGTGGAGGTGGTGTGTATGGCTGGCCAGGTCTGGAGGCTAGGGGCTGGGGGGGGGGATGAGAAAGGCCGATCAAATTAGGAGTACTATGAAAAGAATGTACACAGGAAAAAATCACTCATTTCCTAAGCATTACCAGAATGTTTTACACACACACAAAACACTTCTTCACACAAGGCATAATTAATATTTGCATAAGTGGCTTTCAAAAAGTATTTTAAAAGATTAATACTGCTAGCCAAAAAACCCTCCCAGAAACACAAAACCCAGAGAGATTTCCACATCCTATTGCTACTCTCAGGCCTTGTCTACTAAGGCTGGCCATTGGACCTTCCAGGACAGCTAGGACTATAAGAGTTCTTCAGTTTCATTCTTCAGTTAAGACTTGCCTGAGCAACAAGGCCTTCCTGAGCTCTGGTGTGTTCCTGTTATATGACCCAGATTTCCAGGAGTGACTTGGATATTGATTCAGAGGGAGAGAGGCCAATGGAATCTGGAGAGCCAGTAGTGCAGTGCACAAAGGCTGAATCTGGATCCTGATACTGCTGAGCCCAAGTCCAGCAATCAGGGGCCTTCCAAAACTGCAACTCCTGAATCAGGATCCTAAGTGACTGCAGTCCCTGAGCTGGACCCCACCAAGTGGCCAGCATCCTTGCCCTCAAGAGCTTCATGTGCAGTGGAGCTGCTAGGTATTTTAGACCCTGGGCTTAAAAGTTCTATAGGGCCCCCTTTAGACGGCCACCTGTATTACTTCAGTTGTGAAGCATACAAGTAATATTCCTCTTCTCCCTTGATCCACTCCATTTCATGGTTTAACACTGCTTCTACATTCCTGGTATGCTAGACCAAACATTTAAAAAACCCTCTTTGACTACCCTGATTTTACACACACACACACACACACACACACCATGTACAGTTTTGCACAGTTTAAACTCACTTAAATGATGGCACCACTGTGACTACAGGAATACAATGGAGTTTGCTTCTGCTGCCCTATTGCTAAAAACATTTACTTGGAATAAGTACAATGATTTTGTTGCAGAAGAGGAAAATATATATTTAAAATATAATTAATAAAAAGAGCATCAGTAACTATGTACATCCCCAGCTGGCCCCTCAGTATAAAATGTTTTTATATATAAGAAGAAAGGATGATGCAGCAAATGGCGTTATCCCGAGTGGTCCCCAATATGTCCATGTTAGCCCAGGTGCTGATGCTGGGCCCATCTGCCACTGTCCCCATCACCTGTCACTCTTTGGGTGGTCACTTGGGGAGTCCCTGTATTACAGGGCCCTACCTGCACCACTGCTCATGTGCCACTGAGTCTGTGCATGACTGCAGGCAGCATGCCCAGTGAGACTTAACAGACAGGTGACAGAATGCCAGGCCCCAGACCAGAGGGCTGTCCCTTTAGGGATCTCCATTCTCCAGCAAGGGATTATATAAGAGCCCAGCAACCAGCTCTGGTTGGAACAAAGAATCCTTTCTCCAGGAGCTGGCCAGGGTGCTGAAGGACCTATCTCTGACCACACTTCTTCCATGACTATGGTTCTTCTTGGTCTCTAGCTTGCTACACAGTCTCTGCCTGTTGGTCCCTTTCATAGATTGCTACCTGCTTTGGACTGCTGCCAAACTTGTTTCCTTCAGATTCCTTTGTGGGCGTACCCTTCCCAGAACAACCTTTGGTTCTTCTTTGGTCTAGACTTCTGGCTTCTTTTGTTCCAACCTCCTGTTTTGTTCTTCAGTCCTGGCTTTGGGCTCAGCTCTGACCCTGAATGCTCTTCTGTTCTGGTTCCTGTTTGTTCCACAGCTCCAGCTCCTTAGAGTAGGGCAGGGGAAGGCAGTGGGTAGGCACTCCTCAACCCCAGCAGAGTCTCTTCCACTGACTGGAGAGAGAGCCTTTGACAGCCTTCTCCCTGGTGGAAATGACAGATAGCATCTGTTTCCAACTTGGAATTCTAGGACAGGTAGCCCCAGTCAGTTTCCAACCAGGAATTCTGGAACAACCCTTCACCCACAAGTCAAAGCCACTCTGCTGGGGCTTAGGAAGTACCTGCCACTGCCTTGCGCCGCCCTGCCCCAAGGTAAGTTACTAGATACTTCAGAGGTGATGGCAGAGGGTGTTTCACGAGTGTTCAGATCAAATGCTTGCAAAAGGTTTGTGCCTTTGTGAGTGCTTGATATGAATTCTTACAAGGCATGATGCCATTCAGGGCAAGGAATAGGGTGCTCATGGATCCCTAGCTCCACCATCACCTGTCAATTATGTGGACCTTGCTTTCAGCAGCAAATGTCAACCACTTCATAACCTCCTTTTGGTCACTCATGATGGTGTGAGTGTAATTTCCTGGGTAGAACACTATGAAGTAGACCTTTATTGATGTTACTGTTCCGTGGCTTTCTTCAAACTTTTCAGTGAGGGCTTTCATAGGAAGTGTGTGCATCCCCATTTGAAAGGTGTCTAATATAGGGACCTATTGGAACTTTGGCCAATGGGTGGCCTCAAACACCTTTTCAAAGGTGAACAAATATACTTCTGTGTCATCTTTGGGCAACAGTTTTGCCAACTGGAAATGGGAGTGGCTCAGCTTTCCTGCTCCTGCAGGAATTCATCATCATCATCAGGCGATCACTCGTGACCGAGTAAGATTGTCTTCCGGGATAAAAGGAGGAAATTCTAAAGAACATTGTATAGACTCTAGCGATGGGTCCGTAAGTGACTGTGGAAGCCAATTCTAGATCCACACAGCTTCCCACAGTGAGGACACAGGTTACCAGATAGAAGATGGTCCTGTGAAGGATTCGTTTGACATGCTTTTCGCTTAGCATGTTTCTCCCTTTCACCTTGCACTCGGGCTTCTTCAAAGTCCATGGAACCTTTGTGAAAGGCCAACCTCCATTTAGATCGTTCATGGGCCAGAGCTTCCCAGTTTTCGATGCTTATATTGAATTTTTTTAGATTAGCCTTATGAACATCTTTAAACCTCTTATATTGACCACCGATATTCCGCTTTCCATCCTTGAGTTGCGAGTAAAGTAACTGCTTTGGGAGACGGCAGTCAGGCATTCGAACAACATGACCGGTCCACTGAAGTTGGCGTTGAAGGATCATTTTTTCAATGCTAGTAGTCTTTGCTTCTTCCAGTACACTGACATTTGTTCGCCTATCTTCCCAAGTAATTCGCAGGATTTTCCGGAGGCAACGTTGATGAAACCTTTCAAGGAGGTGGAAGTGACGTTTATAGATAGTCCATGTTTCGCAGGCATACAGTAAAGTTGGTAATACAATGGCTTCATAAACCAGTGTTTTGGTCTTCTTACAAATATCCCGATCCTCGAACACTCTGTTTCATTCGAGAAAATGCGGCACTTGCGGAGCTCAGACGATGCTGGATTTCACTGTCGATGTTAGCTGTAACAGAAAGATAGCTGCCAAGATAGAGAAAATGATCGACATTTTCCAGTATTGTCCCGCCAAGCTGGATAGATGGCATCACCAAAGGGTTAGCTTGCACTTGCTGATGAAGCACTTTGGGTTTTTTTATGTTAAGTGAGAGACCAAACTACGTTACCCTGGTATGTTGCAAGTGGATCATTTCCATGCTATTCATGGCTATGACTCTTAAGAGCTTGCCTTCACCCTTGTCCCATTAGACATTATTGGAGAATAAGCCAGCCACAGTGTCTTTCTTGAAGGTAAACCCTGGCCACCAAGCACTCCTTGGGGAGCCTATGGTCTCACTAATCTGCTGGTCTATGACCATAATAAACTGACTGACTGGTCTCACTAACAGTGCAAAAACAGAAAGGCAGCCAAATCCACCCATATTTCCCACCACTTTTACGATGGCATGTATGTGTATGTCTGTAACAAACCTCAAGCCACATGGGCCTCACGAGGCCCCAGCGGAGTCCTTTCTCCTCCAAGGCTCCTTGCTCCCTCTCTTACCATGAAGAATCACAACACTCCTTCCTCTGCCTTTTATATACCCACTTCCTGGTTTCCTTGCTTTAGAATCATAGAATCATAGAAAAGTAGAGTTGGAAGGGGCCTACAAGGCCATCGAGTCCAACCCCCTGCTCAATGCAGGAATCTAGGTCAAAGCATCTCTGACAGATGTCTGTCCAGCTGCACCTTGAATGCCTCCAGAGTGGGAGAGCCCACAACCTCCCTAAGTAGTTGATTCCATTGTCTTATTGCTCTGACAGTCAGGAAATTTTTCCTGATGTTTAGGTGGAATCTAGGTTCCTGTAACTTGAGCCCATTATTCCGTGTCCTGCAAACTGGGATGAACGAGAAGAGATCTTTGCCCTCCTCTGCGTGACATCCCTTCAAATACTGGAAGAGTGCGATCATATCTCCCCTCAGTCTCCTCTTCTGAAGGCTAAACATGCCCAGTTCTTTCAGTCTCTCCTCATAGGGCCTTGTTTCCAGTCCCTTTATCATCCTTGTTGCCCTCCTCTGAACCCTCTCCAGTTTGTCTATGTCCTTCTTAAAGTGAGGTGCCCAGAACTGGACGCAGTACTCAAGATGAGGCCTAACCAGTGCCGAGTAAAGGGGAATTATCACTTCCCGCGATTTGGAAGCTATACTTCTATAAATACAGCCCAAAATTGCATTTGCCTTCTTTGCAGCCACATCGCATTGCTGGCTCATATTCAGTTTGTGATCTACCACAATTCCAAGATCCTTCTCACTTGTAGTATTGTTGAGCCAAGTGTCCCCCATTCTGTAACTCTGCATTTGGTTTCCTCTCCCTAGGTGCAGCACTTGGCATTTATCCCTATTAAATTTCATTCTGTTGTTTTCGGCCCAGCGCTCCAGCCTATCGAGGTCACTTTGAATTTTGTTTCTGTCTTCCAGAGTATTAGCTGTTCCACCCAACTTTGTGTCATCTGCAAATTTGATAAGCATTCCCTGTACCTCCTCATCCAAGTCATTAATAAAAATGTTGAAGAGCACCGGGCCCAGGACCGAGCCCTGTGGTACCCCGCTCGTTACCTCTCCCCAGTTTGAGAAGGAACCATTGATAAGCACTCTTTGAGTCCGATTCTTTAGCCAATTGTGGATCCACCTGATAGTTGTTCCATCTAGCCCACTCTTAGCTAGCTTACTAATCAGGATATCATGAGGCACTTTGTCGAAAGCTTTGCTGAAGTCCAGGTATATAATGTCCACAGCATTCCCACAGTCCACAAGGGAGGTTACCCGATCAAAAAATGAGATCAGATTAGTCTGACAGGATTTGTTCTTGACAAATCCATGCTGGCTTCTCGTAATCACTGCATTGTTTTCAAGGTGCTTGCAGACTGACTTCTTTATAATCTGCTCAAAAATCTTCCCGGGGATTGATGTCAGACTGACTGGCCTATACTTGAAAGTAGTCCCTTACTCATGTGGAGGCCTTGTTCCAGGTCTTCTCCACTCTCCACCTTCTCTCTCTCCACTGTCAGGGCCCCTATTCCTGCATATGGGTTCTCAGCTGAGTGGGGGTCCCCTTTGAACCACAGAACATACCTGCTAATGCAGGTTTCACATTAAGATCCAGTTGAAAATAAAGTTCATTTAAGCCCCCTACATGAAAACCAGTCTAATCTAGGACACCGCAGAGTCCTAAAGCATAGGTATGCTATTTAGCGCAGAAGATTCCACCTTCCCTCCTGGAATAATGTTCCATAAACTTTATCTGTTGTTTGGAGCGGGGCAAAGATTCAAATTCCTGAGAGCTCAGATGTAAATTTCACATACCCTTAGCAAGACTCCCACTAACTCACAAAAGCAGCCCTAATTTTAGACATACTTTTCATGGCAATGGCATTATTTTTAAGGTGCTAACCACAGCTGGATTAGTGAATCATGCACTGATCTAAAGTGAATTTAGGAAAGATCTTTGCTTTCCATTTATTTTTAAGGTTTAATCTGTGTTCTCTTATGTCTTAAAGGACAGAGAAAATACCTAAAACTCCAAAGAAGCAAGTGAATGGGAAATATATTTTATGCTGACTAATGCCATCTCCTATCAGGGATTTTGTAGCCATGGATTTTCTGCATTGATAGGGGTTGGACTAGTTGACCTCTGAGATCTCTTCCAACTTTAATATTCTAAAACAGTGTTCTCCAGCTTTGATCCCCAGATATTTTTGGCCTACAACTCCCAGCATGCCCCAGCCAGCGTAGCAGGCTCGGGCATGCTGGGAGTTATAGGCCAAAAACATCAGGGGACCCAAGGTTGGAGAACACTGTTCTAAGACAAGCAGTACAGGGCAGGCCAGCGGCTGTCCAGTCAGTTGCCTTTACAAGTTCACATGGAATACATGACAGTGCTACCCAACTCATGTCGTTAAACCCTCAGCACCTGATTCTCTGTCTGTAAATGTGAAACCTGTGCTTTTGTCTACTGCTGTGGCCAGTAGCCATGGATAACTCTCTCCTCCTCCACGTATTTATGTAATATATTTTAGACCCAATAGCAGCCATCAAAACATTCCTCATTAATGTTGTTCCGTATGGTAATGTGAAGTAATCTTTGCTTTCATTTGCTTTAAACACTGCCTACTGAATCCAGTAATTCGTGTATATCTCAATATATTAATGTGCATTTAGCAGTGGCAGCATGGTAGATAGAACACAGAAGTAACATTGCCTCTTTCCAGGGGGTTGCAACCTAAATAAAAGGGACAGTGTAGAAATTAAGGGAAAGGAATGGATGCATGAAATAACAAGGATTTGGTAGGCAAAGGGTAACTGGTAACAGACAACCTGAAAAAGATGGGCTACTGATGATTCAGAAAGGGCTTAGTGAAGATAGGAGTTTGGAGGATTTGCCACAGGAAAAGTACCTGGCAACCAAATTTGGCAGCCTTTTGCTACAAAGCCCAGTAAATTACAGTACAGTGTTATGGATGTCTACTCAGAAGTAAGGCCTAGTCAATTCAATAGGACTTTTACTCACAGGCACATGTTTGTAGGGTTGCAACCTAGGCCTAACACTTAATACTGTTTACCTCTTATTTCAGGAAAAGAGTTTACATTAGTGCATGAATATAAGAGGGATGCTCTGCTTACAACTAATTAATCTAGAATAGAAGAAAGCAACAATATTGGCAATGAGCCCAAAGCAGTTTCTGTCTTGTTACTTCATAAAGGTGGCCCGATCCTATGGTATGCTATGCCAGGCAAAAAGTGGATGTTTCTAGGTGTAAGGTCCACAGTCATCATGAGTTGTATTGTTGTACCAGCACCGCAAAACACCCAATGTGTGCAGCGAATCGGGATGGTGCAGAGACACAATGCCAGGCCTTGCACAAGTCAAATGTGGGCAGATAGAACGCTAAGAACAATCCTATCCTGATCAACAGGACCAGAGAACCATCCTTGCACAGGCCCATGCTTTAATGGCACATATAAGTATTAATTTAAAAACAACAACATGAATACTGAGTGACAAGGCTTGTAGACCACAAGATGCCAAGAAGGAACAGATTGTACCAGTGCAAGTATTGAAGCAGAAGAGCAGCACTAAATTGCAGTTAGATTATTCTCTCAATATATAGAGTAGCCGGGTTACCGGCTAGATGGGCAATCTAGAAATACAATAAATAAATAAATAAATAAATAAAGCAAGTATAAAAGAGCTCCTCCCGTTGGGTTTGCAATCCCACTCCCTAGATCATGCTCACATCTATGGAAATGAGATGGCTCCCCCCCCCACTCCTGCTTCTCTCTCTCTCTCTCTCTCTCTCTCTCTCACACACACACACACACACACACACACACACACACACACACGAGACATTGGACTGCAAAGGGCATTTGGGAGCCTGGTAGAGATTAATCAAAATCAATCAATGGCTGGTCCCTGGATTGAGAGGAAAGCACCAATCAAGAGACAAGAGGCCAATTACGTGGCTCTTGAGGGAGGGGTCAGGGAGTAGGAAAAAGTGACTGAAATTCAATTTGTTCCAAGAGGCAGTGGGAAGGTTGAGCGTAGAAATGCCATGATAAATCCTAGAGATGGAGTGATTCCCGAAGTCTGATCTTGTGGAGAATGGTTTGGGAGGGTAGACAACAGATCCAGTGTGTTCTTAACGAGTCAGGCAATATCCTATAAATAATTATATTTATTAAAAATATAATAAATAAATAAATCCCTGAATACAGACCTCATTGAAGTAGGCAGGAGGACTCCTACTGATTTTTAGAAAGGTTTGCCTTGTGCCCTGCTTATTTGCTGTGCCTGAGAAATTACATCATGGCAAGTCGTGACACATCGTAATAGATACCAATGCATTGAACATCAACAGTTTCATCAGTGCTCACTGGAATTGTGCAGTGGAGAACAAATGTGAATGTCTGCCTTTCTCTAATCTTTGATGCTGGGTTACACAGGTGACATGAGAAGTTTCTTTGTCTTGCAGAATCTCTCTCCCCTCCCATTCCCCCAGTTTAACTGCTGAATCCCATCATCTGTGCAAGGGTTGCACAAGGTTCCAGCATTGCATCAGATCCAGCAGTTTCTGTAAAAGCTTACTATGGTGCAAGGGATAGATGGAGAGTCTTGGAGGCACTACAGTTCCCTATTATAACAACTGTCTGCCTTCTCCTTTGCCAACTCTTGATGCCACAGTGAGTTCTTCGATGAGTACAATCCCTTTCCCAAAAAGAATGCATAGGGGATGGGGAGCAGACTGGTTCTCATATGCCACAATCCTAAATGTTTGCACTGGTGTAGCTGCTGGTGCTGGCAAAATCAATCAATCAATCATCCTAATATCCTTAACTGTGCTAGCATAATACAGAGCCCCAGAGCATTTTGTTGGGGCAGCTGCTTGTCCACCCAATTCATATTCTAGTATAGTACTACTTTGGGTCAGAAATTTAGCAAGTGGGCTATCTGGAGATGAATAATGCAGGCCAGCCTGTTCTCTCTATGTACATACTTGTTCATTCTGCATAACGTTCTTTGCAATGTGAAATCTAATATGCTCCTTCTATACAACACCAAACAATCTACTCAAGCAGGAGTAGAAATACACTCACACACATACTATGAAGCTCCAATCCTTCTCTTTGCCAAACTGGAAGGAACTTTCTGCACAGGAATTGGTCTGTGAAAATGGGTCTTAGCTAGCTTTATTTTCACAAAATTTGCATATATATTTTTGCATGAGTTGGGTAGGCATCTATTACTGACCTAATTTTATCTATGTGATTATTTCCGAACAGTACTAGTTCCTAGCATATTATGAAGTCTGATATATCCCCCTTTCAGCTGATGAGATCTAACCAGTCACTGACAAACCTCTAGCAGATAGCAATACAGGACATACAAAGTAGTAACATTTATTGGACCAACTTAAGTTGGGGTAGGAGTATTATGCTTTTGAGTTTATATAAGACTTCAGCCATTTATATTCTGTTTTACCAAATAATTCAAAGTTGCTTTCACTGAACTATTACATTAAACATGGTAAAAGTCACACAAAACCAATTTTAAAGAGCAGACTACGAATAACCTCAAAAAGACTGTGGATACATCAATCTTATAAAAGTTAATCAAATGCTCTCCTGAATCTTATTTGGATTTACTTTTCTTTCTTTCTTTTTTATAATTCTATTGGCTTTATCATTGTTATTATCTGAATGTGTATCCCGCCTTTCTGCATATTGCATCCAAGGCAGCTAATTATTTAGTAAACATATCCCATAAGGTTGAGGCCACAGCCATGAAGGTTTGCTTCAGCACTCTGCTGCACGTCTTCCACAACCTGATGCCCACCCAGATATTTTGGACTTCAACTTCCATCAGCCCCAGCCAGCATAAAAATTCTGGAGGGCACCGGGTTGGGGACGGTGGCTCAGCTGATTCACTCCCATGGCGGAGAATACCTTGGGGAAGGTGCTCCCTAAGCCAGGGGTGGGGAACCTCTTTCAGCCCAAGGGCTGAATTCGATCCCAGCATTCCAGTGCTGGGCAAGGCTGAAGGCAAAGGAGGCAGGACCAAAGACAATAACATCTGGGCCAAAAATACAAGAAATACCAAAAAAAACCCACAACCCCCCAGCATTTTGTAGTTTAAAGCTCTTACTTCTAGTAAAAAAGCCTTAGGAGAGGCACTGAGGTTCCCCTTAAGCCAGTGTTCTCCAACCTTGGTACGCTGGCTGGGGCATGCTGGGAGTTGTAGGCCAAAAACATCTGGGGACCCAAGGTTGGAGAACCTTAAGCATTCTGTGAAACTTGAAAGCTTGCATATTCCAACTACACTAATTTAAGCTTGTTCATTATTTTTATTTTTATTTTTCCACTTTGATATGAACAATGAAAATAATTTCCTTTTTTAAAAGTCTATTATTTATTGACAACTAGGAGGAGGGCCTTTTCTGTGGCAGCCCCCAATTTATGGAACTCTCTCCCCAGTGACCTCTGCCATGCCCCTTCCTTGATTAGCTTCTGCCGTGCATTAAAAACGTGACTTTTCAGGCGGGAATATGGGGTGGGTTTAGATTTACACTCTGTTTTTCTTGTATTTTATTGGACTGTACATCACTCAGAGTGGCCAGATGTCTGGCCAGATGGGCGATTCAAAAATATAATAAATAAATAAATAAATGCCAGATGTCCGTAACTGGCAGGTTCAAAATTTCAGCAGTAAGCAAACACTCTTAAGTGGTATAATATCACATTCTATTCGGTAACATTTTATATTTTATTATTTCATTAATGGTTTGTCTCTACTTCTTTATAATCTTATTCTTGCCCCATCTCCTAAATGCACACAATTTTTATTAACTTGCTCAACTTGTCATGTCCTTTTCACAAATCTTTTTTTCTTTCTTTCTTTTTCATAGTCCATGACAAACATTCAGCAGGTGGAATCTCTTGAGACAGATGAGAACAGGGGTGGGCAACATGTGGTCCACCAGATGTTTGGCCTATAATTCCATGATCCCTCACCATTGGCTATGCTGGCTAAGCCTGATGGGAGTTGTAGGTCAAAACATCTGGAGGGCCACAAGTTGTCCACCACTGCTCTAGGCTATTTGCCATCCTTAATGCCTGTTTATTTCAGACCAATATATTCAATCAAAGAGCAGGAAGCTGACCAGTCTCTCCAGTAAACCACTTGAGTATCTCAAGATCTCCTTGGGGTTTCTAAGGAGTCTTCTAACTTCATAATTGCCAGACACCAGTGACAGAATCCTTAGAAAGCTAGTAGAAACCCAGAGCACCAAATTTACACAGACCCCCTTGAATATACATAACTGGCTCTCCAATACCCAAACTTTCTAAACAAGCTACAGTCTGGAAGACCTGGAGGAGGGCACTTAAGAAACCTTTGCTAACTAAAATCAAAGCCAACATACTCTTCCAACAACAACAATCCTTTATTGCAGTCAATAGACCATTCCTCACACAATATAATAATACATACATACAGTACAACTAGTTAAATAGACACATGAGAGTGGGAAATCAAATATAGCCTAGTGGAGATAGCCTGGTTCAGAAATTTGGCCACTTGTTCAGTGACCAACTTATCAGAGCTGCTAAGTAATAATGTTATTAAAAATTCCGTAGGGTGCCCAGGAAAAGACCGTAAAATGGGATAAATCAGATCATTCCTGGCCCTGTGGTAAAAGCTACAATACAATAAAACATACTGTATAGATTCCACCTCAGAGTCATTACAAGGGCAGCATCTTTCAGAAAGTGGGGTTCTGCTATATCTACCATCCAGCAGTTTAGAAAGGAGAGCATTAAATCTAGCTAATGAAAATGCTCTCCTAAATGCTCTCCCAAAGCCAACATACTCTTCCTTAAGCAGATTGTTCACCTGCCCATACAGTACACTGATGACTGAAAGAGGCCCTGAGCGTTGCAGACAACACTCATTCTTGAACAAGCAAGAGGCATTTAGGGGGATTGTGTGGCATAACTTGCAGAGTAGAACATGATCTCAATGTCAATGCTCATCCGTGAGACCATATTAAATACTATGAAGAAGAGCATGCTATTGCTTCTTCAAATCCTTATTCTCACCTCTTGGAATAGGGGACAGAACTTCCTGATTAAACTTCGTAGCTTCTGAAAAAGTGCCACTTCTTTTTCACAGGGTTAACCACTGCTAACCTCTCTCCACACTCCAGGAACACTCTCACTGTTGACCACAGTAAGCCATTTCCCAGGATTTAGGAAATGTGCTGTAAACTATGCATGTTTTCCCCTGCTGAACCAAATGCCACTCTGTTATGCTAGTCTCCTTCATTCCTCAGTGCTACAGAATGTGTGGAACAAGTACAGGAACTTACAAGCAGTTGCCATTGGAAGGATGTGCCCAGCAACTTTGGTTGTGTGGTCAAAAGTTCAAACAAACATGAGAGCCATGCAGCACAGAAATAAGCAAGAGGCAGGTCAGTGAATCTAATAATCACGAGTTTGACAAATGGAGGCTACACTAAGGCTCAACCCCAGCATTTCTCATTAAATAAATTAATTAATTAAACATGAGTCCTCCATCCAAGAAAGGCAGCGCAGCTGAATTCTTGATCACATTCCAATACCTAGCTGAGCCCTGGCATATTGTGGCAGCGCCTTATCCTACCTGCAGGGAGGACCCACCTGAGGAAAGTTTACCAAAAAAAAAAAGCAGGGGGGTTTGCAAGGAAAATGAAGAATGCCCTCATCTGAAAACCCAACCTTCTAACAAGCTTCCATTATAGAACTTTTTAAAAGACCATCTCCCTTTCTGTAAGCTCATTTATCCTGCAGAGGAAACAGCAAAACTTAAGCCATAGCCCTCCTCCCCACATCTCTCCAGGCCTTTTTCTCAAATCACTCACCGGCTTCAGCTTGAGTTTCAGACTCATTTCTATCCCGGTGTTGAAAGTAAGTGCTGCCTGTGTGAGCCCAGGGCGTGAGACTCAGGGAGGGGAGGGGAGGGGAGGGGAGGGGAGGGGGAGTGGTACGGTGCTCCCCAGCCTAGATGCTGGATTGCTTACATCACTGCCCAGGGTGGTGGGGAAGGGCTGTGATCACACTCAGAAATGCACTGCACGCACCCTTCCTGATTCACATGGTGGGAAGGGGGCCCCCGGGGGAGGAGTACTTTTGGAGACTCCTCAAGCACTACAGCGTTGGCTCCTCTTTTTTCCACCACAGACATACTTTCACCCGAGATCCCCAAAGTCCAGCGCATCGTCGGATCCAATCTAACTCTTTCCCTCCTGCAGAGGAATATATCTGGGGAAATGTCGTTACCCTGGAATGAAATAAACTCATGTGGATTTTGCAGGAAAGATCCACAAATAGACTGCCAGCTCCTTGCAGACTTTTTCATTACACGATGTAAAGTGTGTTTTGCTCACATATGTTGGGTGGCATTCCGGAAAGCAAACTGAAATGCGGAGGAGGAGGAGGAGGAGGAGGAGGAGGAAAATCTGAAAGAGGGAAGTGCATGAGTGCTAGAGACAGGGGGATGGGAAATGATAGTTCTCTGGCCTCTCTCATGGCTGCTGTTTCCTCTAATGACTACCTCCCTCCTTCTAGGACAGTGTTCTCCAACCTTGGGTCCCCAGATGTTTTTGGCCTACAACTCCCAGCATGCCGCATGGTCTAGACTCTTCCGCTCCATTTCAAGTTAAACCTGAAATCTTCACAGTTTCTATTAGGTACAATCCACATGTTTCCAAACCATTTTTTCCAGTGGATGTGTGCACCCACTGGCATGTGCAAAAGTTGCCCTTTGATCTGCCAGCATAGGCGTTGTTGTTTTTAATATGGAAGTGTGCTAAAAACAGAATTCTACATATGTTGCTAGATGCACACAACTAGCTCAACATAGGTTGGAGGTCAACACACACTGATGTTTCCTGCCACTGCCACACACTCAATGGTTGTTGAACAGGCTCTTCCTCCTAAAATATAAATCCAAAGCACTTGTGAAATAGTGGCTGCTCCACACAGTTTCCCCTCTTTCCCGCTCCATCAGCAAGGTACTTGGCTACGCACTGTGATGTCCACACAGTTTGGGAAAAGGTATCTAACACACACTAGGGGGTCACCCGTAAGTCTATCAACATGATCTGAATATTGTGTTACATCATAGAGATGTTGGAGAAATCCACAATGGATTCAAATGAGTGCAGATTTCTATGAATCTGACCTGCAGATTCCGCAGCGGACCGGCTTTTTCCAAGTCATGCGGATTCTGCGAACTTGAAGACTGGTTTTTCACTTTTGAGGGGGGAATTTGCTCTAATTTGCATTTGCACTAATGGGCACCTGCACAAATGCCCATTAGTTAATGTGCATTAGCACTAATTCGCATTAACTAATGTGCAAATTTATTTATTTATTTATTTATTCATTCATTCATTTATTATATTTATACCCTGCCTTTTTTCCTGCAAGGAACCCAAGGCGGCTTACATAATCCTCCTCCTCCTCTCCACTTTATCCTCACAACAACCCTGTGAGGTAGGTTAGGCTGAGAGTCCATGACTGGCCCAAAGTCACCCAGTGAGTTTCATGGCCGAGCGGGGAATAGAACCCGGATCTCCTGAGTCCCAGTCCAACACTCTAACCACTACGCCACACTGGCTCTAATGCGAATTAGTGCAAGTAGAACGAAATTCTGGTTAAAAACCCTGATTTCGTGAATGAATGGATGACGGAACAAAATATGCCTGACAACCTGTGTAACACAGACAGAACAGATTTAACCATCTGTGCATCCCTAGTTAAGGTACAGGATCTTGGGGCACCTTCCTAGAATCTTTGTCACCTGAAGAATTAATGGTTAATGTTTACCGGCACGGTGACTGCGGCAGATCCATGGCAGCAGAGAGCTCATAGGCTCTGCCCTTTCTGTGCAGCCTTCAGCAATGACTTGTCAGCTCCAATCCTGTCACCTCCAGCCAGCTAATGACCCAGTATTGACAAGCTGGTGTTGCTACTGATCAAGCATCAATCCCGTTGCCTAGCAGCAGCTCCTATGTGGCAACTGTTTATGTCGTCTCTGCTCCCTGGCACCGGCATATACAAAGTCTAAGTCAATGCACTAAGGAAGCCCCAAGCCCCAGAGGTTATCACAAAGGGTTGGGGGCTGCACGCCTAGCAAGCTTAAGGCCAACCTGATGAGGTCAAAAGGGTGAAAAATCCATCAGGCTACAATTGCTAATAAGAGTGCTCCTGGATAAGACCAAAAGTCCATTTAGTCCCACATCCTGTTCCAACAGTGGCCGGGCAAATGCCTCCCAGATGCCCCAAAGTAGGATAAGATGGAGTTAGCGCAGCCCTGTTATTATGTATTATGTTATTATTTGGTACTTAGGGATACACTGTGTCTGAACATGGAGTTTCTCTTGAACTACCACTGCAATGGAAAGATACATTCTCCTTGAATTTGTCTAATACTGGGGGTGGGGGGAACCATCTAAGCTAGTAGCCCTTATGGGCTCTCATGCTCCCATCCCATGCTTTCATACATATGCCAAATATTTGGACACTAGGCTCATATCTATCTGCAGTCATTAAGGATATGTCTGCTCCAGTGTTTCTTGGTGCATTTTGTTTCATCTCATTTTGCTGCCCACAACCCCTCGCCCTGGTAGTCACCCATCTTCAACTCCTTCATTCCAACTCTGGCGGTCAAAATATTTAGGATCCACTTACCTGTGTGACTTTTTCGGTGACATTCTGTGTGCGCTCTGTCACCTTGTGTGGGGCAATGATCTCGATCTCTGTGGTAGAGCCTGAACGGTGTTTCTCCAGGTTGAATTCCACAAAGTTGAGGGTGAACTGTGGGATCTGACTGATCGTCCTGTACTTCATGAGGTCTGAGTCTGACGTGGAATTTTGGTTGGGCTTGACTTGGGAGGCCTCTGAGGGAAAAGACAATTGAAAGTCGATTCAGTTAGGTTGTCAGCAAAATTCACAATTAATTATATCATTGTCTAGAACTCCAGAGATGCATGAAATCAGAAATCACTTCCTACTTCAAATGGGAGAAGATAACTGGGAGAACAGGATAGTGAAATCAAATATGTAAGATAGTCTGATTTCAATTTGGGAGGTATAATATTTCCAGCTAAGGGATACTGATGTCATTCTGTGGGGTTGTGAGGCTTTGAAATAAGGTGAGCAGGTCCTCAAATGAACAATAATACAGTCCAAGAAGAACCCAACATCTCAAGCCCCCATTACCTATTCACCTGATAGGACATTTATTTATTTATTTATTTAAAAGATTTTATAAGCTGCCTCTAAGGGTAAAAATCCCTCTCAAGGCAGCTTCCAAAATACAAATAGCAGACAACTGAAAACATTAGTAAGAACCAGCAATAATAACAACACCCAGCCCACAAAGATACTGAGAAAAAAAATTAGTCCAGCTAAAACCAAGAAAGAGTCTTGTGGCACCTTAAAGACTACAAATTTATTATGACATAATTTCCCTAGTGGATTTTAAGCTTATGGCAGAATAAATTTGTTAGTCCTTAAGGTGCTACAAGACTCTTTGTTGGTTTTGCTGCAACAAACTCACATGGCTGCCACTCTGGAAACTAAAACCAATTGCAGCTCAGTAACACTCCTATCATCAAAAAGCCACAGAAAACAAATGAGTCTTTAAGGCTGTTCTAATGGAGTCTAAATGGGCAAGTGAACTATGTAACTCCAGCACTTTGAAATATTTGTAGTTCAGAATATCCCAGAGGTGTTGCCAAAGCATTCCTGTTACTTTTCCCATCCCCTTTCCTCCTAACCTGTGCCCCTCACTGCAAGATCTTGTTTGTTCCTTTGTTCCTTTTCTATTGGCTCCATCCAGCTTTCTGTGCAAGTCAGTGTGCCATACCAGAGGAACATAGGAAGCTGCCTTATACTAGCAAGATTCAGGCAGGATTCTTTCCTAGCCCTGCCTGGAGAAGCCAGGGATTGAATGGGACCTTCTGCATGCAAAGCAGCTGCTCTATCACTGAGCTACAGCCCCCCCCAATATCAGGAGAGGGGGCACTCCCTTCAGGATCAGAATGCTGGTCAGACTCTAAGCCAGTGTTCTCCAACCTTGGGTCCCCAGATGTTTTTGGCCTACAACTCCCAGCATGCCCCAGCCAGCATGCTGGGAGTTCTAGGCCAAAAACATCTGGGGACCCAAGGTTGGAGAACACTGCTCTAAGCAGACAAGCAACAACTGCCTCTTGAGCCTCCTCAAGGAAAAATGCCCTTAGCACTCTTCTGTACTCTTTGTGGCTGGCAGCCATTCCTTTCAGCACTCTTAATAATCCCAGAATGGAAATAATTTTCCTCACCAGGCTCTATGATCAATTTACTCTTCTGCACTGGGCTGCTATCACTTTTCAGTATTGCCTTCAAGGCTCTTTGCCTGCCTCACTGCCCCAACTATATCACTTTTGTCATCTTCCTTGTTGCCTTTCTTCTCAGTGATGGGGCCTGCCTGTGTTTACTTTCTTTGGTTTATTCTGCTTCTTCCCTGTGCCTAGAGCAGCCTCCCCCTCTCAGACCCACTTCTTCCAGCAAAGCTTTTCCTGAACCACAACCAAACTCGCCTTACCTGCCCCTTCACTTTCTCCCGACTCTCCCGTTTTATTCCCATGAGCCACTGCAAAGCCACCCATATCTTGTTATACTAAGAAGTGGTAGTGAGCAGTTTGCTCTAAACACCCAACATGCCTAACAGAATTTGAAAACATTTTAAACACCTGATGTGGCCAGTAAAACGTATAATTTGTCGGAACCAACACAGACCCCAATATTCTTCTTTTTTGTCCCTTTCTACTCCCTTCCAGTGTAATGCTTTCTGCTGTATTCTTAATGCCACAGGGTTGGTGACTTTCCCTTCTAGATTAACTAGTTCTGGTTTCACCAAAGGCTGAAGTGCCAGCAATATTCACAGAGGTTACCTGATCCCTAAATTCTGGCTGTAGTGGGATTGCCCGATTAGTATTTTAATGAGGGTTGTGTGTTTTTTAAAGGTCTGTGTCTGTGCCAGATTAAAAATAAGGGCCTCTCTGAAGCTGCGTGTCCAGTTTTGCTAACTTGCTGTGTCCTGGAATCATCAGCTCTACTATGGCTCCCACTTAAAAATGTCCAGCTGTTCTATATGCATGGGGCTTGGAACAAACAGATGAGAGTCAGGACCTTTGCCACTACGCCACTTCCAGTTTGCTTGTCTTCCCACAGGGATGGATGTGTCCTTTCCCTCTACAGCTCTGCCTCTTGCCTCCTTCTGTGTGGAAGGCACGGGGAAGGTAGTAGAAGAGAGGAACGGAACTCTAGTTTGCTTCTGCATTTGGTTTGGTGGTTTACCTATAATGAACTCAGTTTAGTTAACAATTGAAAGCATTCCTGACAGGAAGAGGTTGCTCTAGTGGGCTTCTGTTTCCCTGTTCAAAAAGTAAGATGAACCCTCAATCTTTTTACTATAAGCTATTCAGAAATTCCCGAGCTTCCTAAAAATTAAGAAAGAAATATTTAAATATTATTATGCACATAAATAATGATGCTGTCATCAGTTTACTAATCTGGGAGGGGTCACCCCATGCCTCTGCTTAACCAGCTTCTGCAAGCACGATCAGAGCAAAGACATGTGCACAATCAGCAGCACCACTCCCATGGGACATAGTTGTTAGCATAAGTACTGTACATGCTTTCCCCCTACCTGAGTTTGCCCTCCTTTCCCTGAATTTTCTCTGGAACTCAGACCTTGCAGCCTCCAAATTCTCCAACGAGGAGACCTGGCGGAGACTATGGAAGCTGCCCCCAGGCTGGAACCGGCCCAAGCCCCTGGCAGGGTGTGACCCTCGAGGCCCCAGGGAAGGCAGCTCTTGTGCTGGGGGCGAGGGGTGCACTTCAGTGTCGGGTGCAGTCTCCAGGCTTGGCCTCCTCTCCTTCCCCAGGAGTGCTTCAGTTTCAGATTCGACACAGTTATCCGTGGGCAGCGTCTTCAACTCCCTCAGTTTTAAGGAGTCCCCTCCAGGCTTGAAGACAGCCAGGAAGAAAGTGTTGTGTTAAGAGGCGCTCCTGGATGTTAAAAGCATTCAGAAGAGGGGAGGAAAAAGGAAGGAGAAAGGGCTGGGGAGCGCCGTCACGGTCAGGGGTTGATGGCCACATTGGCACGTCTTCTCAGAACGATCCATTCCCAAACTACCAAGCCCTTCTGGTGTCAGTTGCTTGGGTTACATTTTCATAGATACGTAGACTTCACATTTATATAATGCTTCAAAGTATTGAAAATATTTCACAACCAGTGATCCTTACGACACAACAGCCCTCTAGAGAGGTTGGTACTATTATCCCCATATAA
Organism: Shinisaurus crocodilurus; assembly: GCA_021292165.1. Lineage (NCBI taxonomy): Eukaryota > Metazoa > Chordata > Lepidosauria > Squamata > Shinisauridae > Shinisaurus > Shinisaurus crocodilurus. The sequence continues at coordinate 113,299 of JAHFWL010001369.1, forward strand.
CAGATACAGGACTAAGGTGGTAAAAATAGTAGTGACTTACCAGAGGCTACCTAATGATTTAATGGCAGAGGTGAGATTTGAACTAGGAAGGTCTGAGGTTATAGAATAGCTCAGCCATTTAATCGGTACGCTACGCTGGATTGGATCAAGACTAAGTTAGTCACACTTAGGTCCCATTGAAACTAACATGTGGCTGCACCTAACGAGTGTGTTTGTGATATATGAATGCAGCTAGAGCATAATTTTAAGGCAGTTTAGCAAGCATCGACTAACTCTGGGTCTGTAAATATAAAGCAGTCAAGATTTGGGTATTTTGCAAAAGCCAGGGCCTTGACATGAGCTCAGGTATTTGCTTAAAAATAGTGAGAAATCTATTTCTAACACATTTCTTGTGTGGTCTGCAACACTTATGCATGACAAAAGTCAAGACAGTGGGATGTGGGATTTCACAGCCAGACAGAAGAACACATTGCACCAAGACACTTATGCGCTAGCAAGAGGTCTTGAAACGTTCCTTAGCAGATTGGCCAGGCAGCAGGATGGATAGATATAGTGGGCTGGATCCAGATTTAAACATACGCGGCATCATTGATGGAAGCCTCATTCTCCACACAGCTGCCTTTCCAGCCCCCTGAAAATGCTACACAGAGGGTTGAGGGACCCTACTGAGTGGAGTGAGCTATGGTGTGGGTGGGAGGGGAAATCCCTGAAAATTGGCCAGACCCACCTGGGAACTGAGTTCTTCCACCCACGGAAGGCAGACCTTGATCCAACCCACTGAGCTGAAGCAGGATGACAACACAGGATGTCAATCACGGGGAAATTATTAATTCATTATATTTTAATTAATTCATTATATTTATATCCTGCCTTTTTTCCTGCAAGGAACCCAAGGCAGCTTACATATACAGGCCTGTGGCTCATGCTGGCTCAGCTTGTCTGAGCGTGGAAAGCTAAGCAGGGTCAGGCCTGGTTATTACTTGGATGGGAGACCCCTCCTCTAGTTTCCTGCATTGAGCAGGGGGTTGGACTCGATGGCCTTGTAGGCTCCTTCCAACTCTACGATCTAGGATTCTATGATACATAACCCTCCTCCTCCTCTCAATTTTATCCTCACAGCAACCCTGTGAGGTAGGTTAGGCTGAGAGGCAGTGACTGGGCCCAAAGTCACCCAGTGAGCTTCATGGCTAAGTGGGGGCTAGAACCAGGATCTCCCCCAGTCCCAGTCCAACACTCTCACCACTACGCCACGCTGGTTCTCTTTATGGTTTCTGAGGTGTGTGCTCCGTGGGAAGCCCTTTTGGTGCTTGGGCGGGCAGCACACGGTGCGGTGCGGGAAGGAGCCCCTCGGCTGCGCTGCAGAAGCGGCGGCGGCAGGCTTCAGCCAAGGGCTGCGGAAGTGGCGGCGGCGGCAGGTAGGCAGGAACGAGCTGCTCTGCACCCCTTCCCCATTTCCCCTTGACAGCAGTGCTGGGGTGGTGGCAATTGAACGGGGGCACAGGAGGACACGTCTCCTCTCCCTGCTGCTGGCCTGCACGATCGCCTTGCCCGTCATGCTGGCCAGCGGGGGGGAGAGGATGTGCTTTCCTCTTGGTCTCCCTGGGAGGAAAAGTGCCCTCCCTGCTGGCCATCGTGATCACGAGACGATCACACTGGCCAGTGGGAGGGGGAGGCTCTTTCCCGTTGGTCTCCCTGGGAGGAGGCCGTGAAAGCGACCCCCCCCTCCAGCATGAGGCAGCTCGTGCCCCCCTCCCTATTGCCTGGTGCTGCCGCTGAGCAACGAGAAGGGATGAGGGGAGCCCCTGACAGCTGCCCCAAAGTGTCGCGTGGGCACTTTTCGACTGCTGTCATCTCCGCTGCCCTCAGGGCTCCTGCTGCGGTGTCTCCTGGGATACTGGTGGGAGGACCGAGGGGGGAGGAGGAAGAGGCACCCTATCCCTGCTGTGCCCGATCGTCTGTTGGGCACTGGGGGGATTTAAGCCACAGTGCATGGCTTAAATTCCCAAGGGGCTTAGAGCATCGTGCAAACCCTCCCATTGTCTCTCTATATAGCCTTAGAGCATTTTCGGGGAGGGTTTGGATGACACAATAAGCCACACTGCAGAGCAAGCTACACAGTGTGGCATGTAAGCCACCCTACCCAAAATGTGCCCCACAGATGATTGGGTGCATCATGGGTAGGGTGCCCCCTCCCTCCCCCCTCGGTCCTCCTGAGGGTCCCCCCCCCACAAGCTGTTTTCAGCAAGCTGACTTATTTTTAAAACCTTTTCCTTTGGAGATCGTGAAAGCTGGCTTTCGTCATCCCCTTGGGGGCATCCACAAAGTGCCCCTCCGAGGACCTCACACAGTACCTTGGAGGGGGCAGCTGCCCATGATTGCCTCCCTTTTAAAATATATTTTTGATATGATAACTGTGCTCATTTCTTTTAACCCACCCTGCCCAATTTGTGCAAATTGGTTAGCACTGGGAGTCCTTGGGTAGGTACTGGTTGGGGGGAGACACATTGTGTATGTGCCAAAAATCAACATTGTAGCACTTTGCAAAACCCACTTTTCAAGTGTGTCAAAAAAGGGGGGGGGAGTGGGAGTGTAGGACAGTGTTCTCCAACCTTGGGTCCCCAGATGTTTTTGGCCTACAACTCCCAGCATGCCCCAGCCAGCTATGCTGGCTGGGGCATGCTGGGAATTGTAGGCCAAAAACATCTGGGGACCCAAGGTTGGAGAACACTGGTGTAGGAGATTCTCTTAGTAGCAGAATCTTCATGTTTGGGGGGGGGGTTCTCATGTGCCCCTGGGCTACCCTTACTTTTCATAGTGTGCATTACCCAGGGGCACAAGTCCCCCACAAAAAAACCCAAGATCATGTTGAAAAGGGTGTTTTGGGGGCCACTCCCTCAATTCCCCCCCTTTCCTGCAGGGTCTCTGGGGTTTTTGGGGGGTGATCACATGCCCCAGGTATCCACTCACTTTTGCAAGTGTCCCCCGAGATGATAGCACCTCAGGGAGTTGCAAAACTGGGGTGGGTGGGAATCCCATGGTCAGGAGTAAGCTGAGCTTGACACGTCGTCTACAGAACCTGTCATTCTCAGAACTCTGTTTTTAGTGGGACTTGGTTGGAAGGGGTTAAAAATTTCTGTTTTGCCAGGAAAGCGTACAGGTATATAGGGTCTATATATACCAGCACACGGTCCTGGCAAAAAAGAAATTGCTAAGCCCCTCCAAAGCCCACTTCAAAAGCGAAGTGCTGACTTTTGACAGCAGTTTTGACATGTGCCAAAGTCAGCCCTCCCTCTGTTCCTGTCACAGGGGATCCCCTCTAGTTTTGAATGTTCCCTCAATGCTGGCATCAGGGGGACCCTTTCAAAACTGAGGGGCCAGTAGAGACACCTGATCCCCCCAAAACCCCCAATGATCATGCTGTGAAAAGGGGGAATGAGCCCCTCCTCGCAAATTGTGATCTCCCAGGGCTATGTCCAACCTGTCAGAGGCTTGCAAAGGTGGGAAATACTTGCCTGCAGCCTGCGCTAGGCACTGTACAGGGTGGGTACCTCCTGGATTTGTCCAGCAAGCACCCCCCCAAGCCAGTACCTACCACAGGGGACCCACTGTGCTAACCTGCCTTGCCTGATTAACCTGCCCTGCTGGATTTGCGCAAATTGGGTAGGGTGTGTTAAAAAAAGAAAGAAAAAGCAGCACAATTATTTGCACACATTATTGTATCAGATATATATATATATATATATATATATATATATTAACAAAGGGGGCTACCCCAGTTAAAATGGGGGGAAAACTTTGCCAGCTGCCCACAGGTGCCGCTTGGGCAGTTTTGGGGTGGCTGGCAACGGCAGCTGCCTGCTAGCTGCTTGGCAAGAGCAGCAAGTGGTTTTTGCTCTTCTTGCCAAGTGGCTCGCTTGTAGATGGGCTTGACCCATGATGGGTCGTGTCGTCCAGGTTCGGATGACACACGACAACCCATTGTGGTTCAAACAACCCCAACTACAAGCTATGAGTTGTCAGGGTGGTTTTTAAGTCAAAAATAGGCCACCCTGACAAACCCATCCTGGGTTCGCATGACACGAGAACCCATAGTGGCTTATAAGCCACTGTGGGTTGTCATGTTGTGCAAACCCAGTCTCTATGTCATACCTATATTCTACACCTACATGATGCTGAATACATGAGTGATGGGATAGTAATGTACTGACCACAGGGGAAAGCACATCCTCCTCTCTGTCTCCACTGTTTCTTTTCTGAGTGGTGAATTATGTGCCCTGAAAATATCTTCGCCTGAACACATAAAATTATATGATATCAAAAATGTTATTCTTTCCACCTTCACTGAGAGCTATGTCCTAGAACTGGTAACATTTCTACCCTATGGTTTAAAAGCCTTCTAAATATAAGTCACTCCTGTGATTATGGATAATTAAACATCAGAAGGCAGTTTGCCCTTAATAAGTTGCTTCAAACATGCAACATGTTTCTCACAACCTTTTGGAATCCCTTGGCTTTTAATTCCAACTAGGGAGCAGCTGTATTCTGCACTGGGATCTTCTGTTTCTCAGTCTACAGCACAGACAGCAAAGTAAAGTGAAAATATTACATTGTCAATCTCTTTTCCTAGAAAACACTCTAGATGAATTCTCTTTCCCTCTAAATGCCACTGTCCTATCCCTAAAGAAGTTGCCCATACCCTCCACTTTAACAAAAGGTTACCATATTTTTATTCTCATGCCTCTTGCTTTTCTTGTTTTGCATTATTCATTGGACTTGTTGCCATTAATATGACATAATTCTCAGAGTCATGGGAAGTTGGAGTCACTACTAGATCATATGGCAATCAACCAAGTGTCCGGAGTCAAGCATTACACTGGACCTTTGCAGCTCACTATTGTGCAATCTGACAGCCTGTACCTTGATATGTTGGTAATATACCATGCATTGTTGTCTTAGACATGGATAGAAGGCACTTCTTACTATTACATGCTCAAGGTATGTCTTTCTACAGCAGGGGTCCCCAACCTTTTTGGACCCATGGGCACATTTGGGAATGTGAGAAACTGCTCTGGGCACCACCACAAAATGCCTAACCAGTGGATTGCCACTTTGGTGTCTACCTGTCATGTCTATGGATACAGATCTTAGGCTGTATCTTGTTCAGCAAAAATGTTTGCTTCCTATCTATTGGACACTGCAACGTTTCTTTAATAAAGGATTGGCTAATTCAGCTAATTGCTGATGGTGCAATACAGCTAATGTTTCTTTTAAACATATGTTTTGGCAATGTCCAGTAGTTGCTTCTTTTTGGGAGGAGGTTATTACACAGACAAATTTTGTACTGGAATATCTTTAATATTCACTGATGTACACGTTCTTTTAAATTATTTACCTGCTTCATGGAAATTAACAAATGGAAGGAGAAATGGATTCTCTGCACCCTTTTGACAGCTAAAAGACTGATAGTACAAAACTGGAAGGATAAACACTCACCTCCTATAATGCAATGGATTGAGGACCTTACAACGCTTTCGATATATGAATGGGTGGCATATAGACACCAACTTCAAGTGGATACATATTTGGATATTGTGGTCTGCTTTTGTTGAAGCCTGTGTATAATTGCTAGAAAGTTGTATGCATGTCATACAAATCCATGTATGTATAATACAAAACAAAATTAAAATTAAAATTAAAAATACATGTTTTTGGTGCCCATGGGCACCATGTTGGAAACCCAGATCAACAGAATCTTCAAGAAATAGGGACAGGGACCTCTACATGCATACATCCAGTCCTAGATCAGTGTTCTCCAACCTTGGGTCCCCAGATGTTTTTGGCCTACAACTCCCAGCATGCCCCAGCCAGCATAGCTTAGCTGGCTGGGGCATGCTGGGAGTTGTTGGCCAAAAACATCTGGGGACCCAAGGTTGGAGAACACTGTCCTAGATCCTGACAGCACACTAAGAGTATTGCATTTGGCCATAACTTCTTCCTGGTGTAAGGAAGACCATAAGAAGAACAACAACCTCTCAATGAGCAACAGTCTGTGAGCTAAAAAGAGCTCTGCCAGTCGAACGGGAAGTAGGTCACCTGGCACCCCGCAAGGAAACAGAAACAAACTAACAGAGAAAAAGCGCCCAGAGAGTAGTCAGGGGGAACCGGCAGCTCCTGCCGGGAATGTGTCTCCGTCACCTCGTGTTGTAAAATACTGTCACGTAGGTGCAACCCACTTCCGAGAGGAGAGACATTTCAGGGACTCCAGGGTTTGACCGAGGTTCGGTTTCCTTCGAAGGAGGGGTCAACAGAGACTTAAGGCATTTCTGTGATATAAGGTTTATTTACATATAACTGGGACCAGACGGTCCAAGCATATAACACTGGTCTGATCCTGGCCCGCTTGCATCGGCTGCCTGTATGCTTTCAACAAGCCCGATTCAAGGTGCAGGTTTTGACCTATTAAAAAGCCTTACATGGCTCGGGACCACAATACCTGACGGAGTGCCTCTCCCGACCTGAATCTACCCGGACACTTAGCTCTGCATGTGAGGCCTTCCTCCGAGTGCCACCTCTGAGGGAGGCTCGGAGGGTGGCAACAAGGGGGAGGGCCTTCTCAGTGGTGGCCCCCTCTGATTATGGAATGATCTCCCCCCTGAGGCCCATCTAGCGCCAACTCTGAAATCTTTTCAGTGCCAGGTTAAGGCTGCCCTCTATGCCAAGGCATTCAATGGCATTTAATGGCATATGGGGGACTTTTGTGTCAGTCTAGCTATATTAAAAATGGTTTTAGCTGCTCAAATTGTTTTAAATTCTGTTTTAAATTTTGTATATTTGGAATTGTATGCTGTTTTTATTGTATTTGTGGTTTTGTCTTTTCTATGAATTGTTGTGAGCTTCAGCTAGGAATCAACTACCTAGGGAGGTGGTGGGCTCTCCCACTCTGGAGGCATTCAAGGTGCGGCTGGACAGACATCTGTCAGAGCATTGAGCAGGGGGTTGGACTCGATGGCCTTGTAGGCCCCTTCCGACTCTACTTTTCTATGATTCTATGATTCTATGCTTTGACCTGGATTCCTGCATTGAGCAGGGGGTTGGACTCGATGGCCTTGTAGGCCCCTTCCGACTCTACTTTTCTATGATTCTATGATTCTATGCTTTGACCTGGATTCCTGCATTGAGCAGGGGGTTGGACTCGATGGCCTTGTAGGCCCCTTCCGACTCTACTTTTCTATGATTCTATGATTCTATGCTTTGACCTGGATTCCTGCATTGAGCAGGGGGTTGGACTCGATGGCCTTGTAGGCCCCTTCCGACTCTACTTTTCTATGATTCTATGATTCTATGCTTTGACCTGGATTCCTGCATTGAGCAGGGGGTTGGACTCGATGGCCTTGTAGGCCCCTTCCGACTCTACTTTTCTATGATTCTATGATTCTATGCTTTGACCTGGATTCCTGCATTGAGCAGGGGGTTGGACTCGATGGCCTTGTAGGCCCCTTCCGACTCTACTTTTCTATGATTCTATGATTCTTCTTTCCCTTGATATCTATTATAGTTACACTTGTTTTCACTTCTAATGCATCACTATTTTTTAAAATAATTAACGTTTACTTTGAACACAGAGAAAGCAGGCAAGATGCCACATGAGCTGTATTGACGGCACACAGAGATTTGTCATAGATTTGCAAGGATTATGATTTTAGCTGCCTTCCTGTGCCAAAACGTTATGATAGGCCATCACAGCAAAATTATGTAATCCTCAGACTTCACCCCATTTTAACCAGCAGTATTGTTTCCATTGACACATTTATTTTAGACATTCTCCTTTGCCAAGTGGTCTTTTAAGGACCTTCTACTACTGTACTTCCTAATATATCATCCTGGTTTTGAAAAACATTGACTCTTCAAAGATGCACTCTTTCTCTCTTGGTGCAATTAAAAGTGGTGCAGGAGATCTATGACTAGGATCACCCATGGTGGGTTTTTTTCTTTTCTTTTTAATTAATAGCAACCACTGGGACCCCCCGATTAGATAAGGATCACAGTGCCAGGGGAGGGCTTTTAAAATCTTCCCTTCCCCCATGCACCATTTTCTTGATTAAAATCATAAATACATACCAAAGCTGTTATTTTACTCTACGGAGCTAACAGCAGTTGTGAGTGTGTGCGTGTATTTTAATTGGGGAAATCATGTAGAGGGAAAGAGGAAGAGCCCTTTCCGCAGTGCCGTGTTTGCGATCCACTTTCTCTCCCCACTTAGTTTAAAATGTGGAAGAACCCGGTTACAGATATCCAATGTCACGTCTTGTTTGGTCCTCATCCTGCAGTTAAAAGCAGTGCAGTACTGGTGACATTCTTGGCAGCAGTAGCCTTGTGTGTGTTTCACTGCCCTCTAATGGCTAGATTTAGAGTTGTTTTAAAGCATGGGTGCTTCCAAATGAGGCTTTTATACTGCCATCGCCCTGCCTCTCTCACATAATTTTATGGCGGGGGGGGGGGGGAGAGAAGTGGGGAGATATTGTCATCTTCCACTTATAACCCTCCTATGTTTTCCAACTGCAGGAGACCCATTAGGGGAAAAAGACAGAATTGCTACACAATGCTTGCTGCTGCTTGGTAGCACCAGGAGCCAGGGATTGGGACTCGGACTCGAGGACTCGACTCGTGAGTCGGACTGAGTCCCCCCTCTGACTCGACTCGGACTCGAGTCCCAATATTTTTAATGGGACTCGAGACTCGACTCGGGACTCGAGACCAAGGACTCTTCAACATCCCTGGGCTGTGCCAGAAGGAGTGGAGAGGAGCGTGATTGCCAGCGAAGAGCGCATGGAAGCGAGGAAGCGAGCACTATGGACGGCTACCAGGAGTGCAGCCCCAACAGTGTGTCAAGATTTATTTTGATTGATGTGTTGCGTACTTGGGAGAGGCAGAAGAAGGACCTGAGATTACTCTGTGTGGCTGCTCTGAGTGTGTTTCTGGTTCCAGCAAGTTCATCACCATTGGAGCGGGTGTTCAGTGAGGGTGGAATTGTGATGAGATCTCACCGTTCCAGAATGGGGGCCAAACATTTAGAAAAAATCATGTTCCTCAAATGCAACATGGAAAAGTTTTAGGAAGTACAGCAAGTTTATTTTTTAAAATCATTATTCTAAAATGCAACCTTTCAGACATTTTGGGTTTGGCTGCCTCTGCCTGCCTGTCTGGGGTTCCCAGCCTCCTCTGCCTGCCTGGTCTCTTCTTAACCAGTTCCACAGTTGAATTGTCCAAGACAAAGGCCTCTGCCTGCCTGCTTTGGGGTTCCCTGCCTCCTCTGCCTGCCTGGTTATTTTGGGTTTTTCTGCCTGGTCTGTTCTTGCCAAAATCAGTTGCAGAGTTTTGAAATAAAAAGGCACACTTGTGCCTAGAATTTATTTAAACCACACATCTGACGTAGCCTTATTTTGTTGGGGAAAAACAACAAAGTCCCATTGATTTTAATAGGGACTCATGGAGTCAGCTTTGGGAGTGACTCGTGACTCGTGAGTCACCATTTTGGACCAAGGACTTGGATTCGGACTCGAGACTCGGGTCCAAAGACTCGTGACTCGACTCATGACTCGAGACCAAGGACTCTTCAACATCCCTGCCAGGAGCTCTCCACCTTGAATCTTCCCTGCATCAGCCTCAATACCACCGCTTGCTACAACAGACATTCACTTTAGTCACAAGCAGTAGAATCCTGCCCGGATGACTGGGTGTTCAGGGATCACCACGTGCCTCAGCTTACCCAGACAGAGACTGGTGCAGGAGAGGTGGTGGCCTGCCCTACACAGGGTGGCAAGATGCAAAAGAAGGCAGGGCTCCTGTACTTGTAATAGTTGCGTAGAAGAGGGAATTTCAGCTGGTAAAGGTGCAGGAGTCCGCTTCTCTTTTGCAACTGGCCACCCTAACCCTACCAGAGTAAATGGTTTCAGGCTCTGTCCGCACTGGATTTTGATTGCTCCTGCTGTATCAGAGATGGGGACTGCGTGGCCCTCCAGATGTTGTTGAACTGCAACTCCCATCATCCCTCACCACTGACTATGCTGGCCAGAGCTGATGGAAGTTGCAGTCCAGCCATATCTAGAGGGCCACACGTTCCCCAGCTCTGGGCTATACGGCCCTGGCCTAGTCACAGAGAGATGTTCTCTGTTGTCAGATTTGCTGATCGAGCAGTGGGTAGCAGGGGAACAGAGGAGAAGGGGGTTGGGATCCTAACCAAAAATGTGGGCTTATTATCATACAAAGTCTAGGGTGATTACCTTTCCACAGTCAATGGCTACTCCATCAAACTCAGTGGCAGTCAGAGATTTCCGCCGGAGTGCGAGACGCTGCAGGGGTGGGAGACTAAACTTCCTCTTATTTTGACCTTGTTAAAAAAAAAAAAAGAAAAAACAGAAAAAACACAGAACAAAAACACACAAAATCCCAAATGTAACCTATCTGCAACATGCATCAGGCAAGGGATGGGAGGAGGAGACGACACAGGAAAGGAGGGAAGGATAAAAGATGGAAACACACACCTGCAGACCACCACAAACTGCTGCATTGTCTTCTAGCAGCTGGTGCTGCCCAGTCAGACCTCAGAAGTTGGCACCTCTGTGTCAAGACGCTGTCACAGCCTCCCCCAACCTCGTGCCCTCCAGATGTGCTGGACTGCAACTGCCATAATTCCCAGCCAGCATTATGGGAGTTGCAGTCCAACACATCTGCAGGGCACCAGGTTGGGGAAGGCTGCTTTATTACGATGGACAGCCGTGGAAATCCTAGAGAGGCAGTGTTGCTGAACACCTGAGACTTCTCTATTGGTGGAACCCCTTTCTATCCAAAGTCTCCACATCGAATAAACATTCCTTCCCCGAGTTCCTGCCTGCTTTGGGGTTCCCTCAGGGTTCTCAGGGCAACTGAATTCACAGACATCCACAATAAATGCAGCCGAAAGTGGAAGTCAAAAATACTTCTCCGGCAACTTTGAGGACAGATGAACAATCCCTTGCATGCTATGTGTACAACCATAGCCTTCCGTATGCAGGAGAGAATCACTAGCTGTAGTTTGATTTTATTCAGTGAGTTACTTACACAAGGAAAATAATAGTTATGTCATGTACAGAAGAGGATCTCTAGATCCCAGTTGTAGTACCAGCTCTGGGTGTTTCCAGTTGACAGCTTTCTCCAGTGATCACTGTGTTTTGGTGGGTTAGCAAGCAGACATGCTGGTGTGCCAGCCAGGTGCACCTGCTATCTAGACAGGGGGATGGGGAGACGGAACAGAAGGTAGATCAAGAACTACTAGCAGAGTTTGGGATGATTTCATAGGTTTCATAGATCATAGAGTTGGAAGGAGCCTACAAGGCTTTGGAGTCCAACCCCCTGCTCAATGTAGGAAACTAGAGGAGGGGTCTCCCATCCAAGTAATAACCAGGCCTGACCCTGCTTAGCTTTCCACGCTCAGACAAGCTGAGCCAGTGTGAGCCACAGGCTTGTTTTGCAGTAGATTGGCAAAGGTTTCTGACTCCCAATTCTCTATCCATAGCAACAGCCCAAAGGCTCCCCCCGGCCCACACTGCCACCCCAAATCAGGCTGTTAGAATCCCTGAACTGTAGTAACACAGATGTATATGGAGGCCGTCCCAGGGTATGGCTCATGGGGTGCAGCAGTGCCCCCAAGCCACCATTGCACCTGACTCTGTCCCCACCCGGACAGGATTTTGCACTTGGCTCCAGTTAGTGGTTCTCAAACAAAGTAGACCCTACAAGCCTGAAGTTGTGTAGGATTGAACTAACAGGGGGAAGGAAGTGGGGGGAATGGATCAACAGTAATGGTCCTGCAAAACCAGCAACAACACATCAATAGCACTCAGTAAGTCAACACCTGTGTAACCTCTTTTGAATACTAGGTGAATACAAACAATCAACATAGGTAGTGGTAAGATTTTCTCCCATGTGGTTACCTGGTCATCTATTATTGAAAATGTGGTGTGATTTCTAATGTGTGGGGACGATTGGGGCCTTTTCAAGCAGCAGTCTCTTCCCCACATTGACCAAGTGATTGTATGGTTGTCTTTCTTGACAACTCAGCATAAACTTTCTGTGACCACCTTGCAGTTTCACCGCATATGGTAAAAAAAAAAAAACCCTTTCCCTGCCAACACCATGGTGTATATATTTTACAAATATAGTTTCAAATATCTTCCCTCCCCCCCAAAAGTAGACCATATGGTTGTATGATGCCACCAATATTGTTACCCAGATAACGCACAAATTATTTACATTGCTAGTAGATTGAACCAGAAAGTAAACTATAATTGACAGATACAACACCCTTGAATTTAGGAGAAAGTCAGATTAGTGGGTCAAAAGCAGAGTTGGTTGAAGAAAGAGTCGAGACATTGGGAGTAATCAGCACATTCTAAGAGTTTGAAGATAATGTATAGAAGGGAAATTGGGTGGCAGTTGGAGAGCAAGGACGGGCAAGGACGGGCAAGGACGGGCAAGGACGGGCAAGGACGGGCAAGGACGGGCAAGGACGGGCAAGGGGGTAGTTTATCCCTTTGGAGTGGACCAGAGAGGTGTAATAGGGTTGTTTGGCCAGGTAGATGGCACAGGAGAAGGATGTTACTGAGAAGCTCAGCCATCATGGCTTTATGTACACGAGTAGTTTGTGTTCTATATTTTTGATTGGTATCACCTGGGCACTTTGGCAAAAGTTTCTATTTTTTTCTGAGAAAGGTAGGAAGAGCAAGAGGCTTGAGGGCTGAGAGAGCTCTGAATGGTAGCAGAAGGGCTATTACCAAATTATCTATTTGTAGCATGTACTGATTAAATTAAAGGGAGCTGCACCCATGGGAACTCCAGGTGCATGCAAATCACCTACCTGACTACCACGTTGCCACCAGAGCCAGAGCACCCAGGAGGGTACATTAAATTGCCCAGCCCAGAGCCTTGGTGGGAAGCATCACCCAATCCTGAACTGTCCCCACTCAAGATAGACCAACTATTTAAAACACCACCTGGGCACCTCTCACAATGTCCTTCTGCGCCACATACCTCTGCCTGGCTGCCTCGGAGATGCATGGATTTTGTAGTGCTCTGTCAGCTAGCTTTAACTCAGCCAAATAGCCAGGAGCCCCCTCAAGGTTCCCTTTCATTCCCCAGAGACACGCTATTGAGCCTTTGTTTTATCCCATCCTGAGGTGAGCCCTGAGCGAGCCACTGAACCTTTGTACCCTTTATTTTGAAGTTTTCAATCTGGGCACCCAGTGTGCTTGCTGTTGCAGCTCTCTTTGATCATTGGACTCAGTGTGGACAGACTCGCTGTCACACAGCTCCAAGATCAGCCCAACGTTGCTTGGCTCTCAAGCCTGCTCCTCATGATCTTTCTACTCTTCCTCTCCTGCTCTGGTTCCTTAGCCCATGTTTCCAGGGCCAGAGTTGTTGTTATTTATTTATTTATTTATTTATTTATTTGTTGTATTTATGAATCGCCCATCTGGCCGGCAAACCGGCCACTCTGGGCGATGTACAACATGATGAAATATAAAATACAAATATAAAATTCTTCTTCTTCTTCTTCTTCTTCTTCTTCTTCTTCTTCTTCTTCTTCTTCTTCTTCTTCTTCTTCTTCTTCTTCTTCCTCCTCCTCCTCCTCCTCCTCCTCCTCCTCCTCCTCCTCCTCCTCCTCCTCTTTCTCCCCCTCTCCTTGAACATCCCTATCCTTGTCTGCCCAATACAGACCTGCTACACTGCATACCCAGACAGAGCTTCAGCAATTTGTGAAGTACCAATTGAAATTTTTGAGCCAACATGGCACACTGCACAGCCTTACACCAAACTGTGGGCTCAATACTTGCCCCTCTTGGGAGACGGGTCTCATGTGAGGGTGTGCCATTCCCTGTGAGTTGCTAACTCATAGTGGTTTATTCACTGTCCAAGAGGCTCAAGTCAAGTGCAACTACCTACACACCCACTCTTAGTTATATTCTCTCCTTTGCCTCATTCTCCTAGTTCCCTTGCCTCTTTCCATCTTATTTTCTTCAGAGTATAAGAAACAGAAGCCTCCTAGCCTCTCTCATAGTTGGCAGAGAAGGAGATGCAGTTGATAGATGGTGAGCCTAGAGGGATTTTAAAAAGAAGCGAGGCGGGGTGTGTGTGCTAGCACTAAGCCGAAGGAGAGAGATGATCACAGCTGACTGAGGTCACAGCTGACTGTGTCTGTTCAAAAACAAATGTGTGTGTGTGTGTGTGTGTGTGAGAGAGAGAGAGAGAGAGAGAAAATACAAGTATGAACACTCATTAACCCTACTGCTGATTTATAATGCAGCCTTATCTAAAATGCACCTGATCGCACATCATTCATTTCCTAAACAAGTAATTTGAGAACACACAACAAAACAGGGCCCACCATGCTTCATTAACTCCCATAATTCACCTTAATTCCCTTCTCCCTACTGAAATTAAATCAACAGACATAACAATGAGGGCAACAAGTGGGGCCAGGCAACACAGTGTTGCAGTTTTGAATGCTTCCATTCAGGTTCCAGCCACTCCACTCCATCCCCTTCAGTTTTCTGCTTACCCCCAACAGTCAGTGTCCACTGAGCATGCTTAGTACTCATTGGCCTATTTGGGGACTTTTTTCTCCATTTTGGCTTGGGGGTTTTTTGGGCCGGGGGTTGGGGTGGACCAGGGATGGGGACTCGGACTCCAGGACTCGACTCGTGAGTCAGACTGAGTCCCCGCTCTGACTCGAGTCGCACTCGAATCCCAATATTTTTAATGGGACTCGAGACTCGACTCGTGACTCAAGACCAAGGACTCATCAACATCCCTGCTTGATGTCTGGACCTAGTTGCAGTAACAATCCAAGTTTATTTTTTTAAAATCATTTTCCTAAAATGCAACCTTTCAGACATTTTGGGTTTGGCTGCCTCTGCCTGCCTGTTTGGGGTTCCCAGCCTCCTCTGCCTGCCTGGTCTCTTCTTAACCAGTTCCACAGTTTGAATTGTCCAAGACAAAGGCCTCTGCCTGCCTGCTTTGGGGTTCCCTGCCTCCTCTGCCTGCCTGGTTATCTTGGGTTTGTCTGCCTGGTCTGTTCTTGTCAAAATCAGTTGCAGAGTTTTGAAATAAAAAGGCACACTTGTGCCTAGAATTTATTTAAGCCACACATCTGAAGTAGCCTTATTTTGTTGGGGGGGGAACCCCATTGATTTTAATAGGGACTCGTGGAGTCAGCTTTGGGAGTGACTCAGGACTCGGGACTCAGGAGTCACCATTTTGGACCAAGGACTCGGACTCGTGACTCGAGACTCGGGTCCAAAGACTCGTGACTCGACTCATGACTCGAGACCAAGGACTCTTCAACATCCCTGGGGTGGACACACTGGTGCCCAGTCCCAGCTACATTAAAATATTGGGTTTTTCCATTTATTACTATGGGCAACTTCCCGTTCCATCCCTGGAGACATTTTATAATAGCTTTCCAGTGTGAATCAAGAACTGATTTATCCAACTGACTTATGGATTCTTCTACACTTTTTTCATATCTAGGCATATCCTCTTCCCTTTCTAGCCACTCCATTTTATTTCCCCTCTCACCTGGTTGACAATTTTTTCCACTCAGTCAAAATTCCATGCCATTGACTTATAGGGCTGTTGGGTTTTTTTGCCCCCTTAAGTTCCCCCCTCACCAATTTTTGTTTTGTTTTGGCATATCTGCAAACGACAGAGTTACTTTGAGTCTCTTGTGCATGGGCAGTGTGGTTTTGGCTACAGTTCCAGGAACATGGGAAGACTCAAACTGGTGTTAGGAACCACCACCACCACCACCACCACATATCATTCATAGACAAAGAAATAACTACCCTTTCTCCCTCAAGCTGGTCTATTCCTTGAGTTCTTTTGAACATCTCAGAGATCAAAATAGCTGGACATAGAATGTATTCCAGAATAATTCAAAACTGTGGTCTGCTGAATTAATGCTGAACTAAGACAATTTGTTACCTTGTCCCTGAATCTAGGGGTATATTTACTCCAGAAACCTGAACTGGCAGTTATGTCCCTCCACAAAGAACCCTGGAAATTGTTTTGAGAAAGTTCTATTAAGTAATCCTTAGCAGGGATGTTGAAGAGTCCTTGGTTTCGAGTCACGAGTCGAGTCACGAGTCCTTGGACCCGAGTCTCGAGTCCGAGTCCAAGTCCTTGGTCCAAAATGGTGACTCATGAGTCACAAGTCACTCCCAAAGCTGACTCCACGAGTCCCTATTAAAATCAATGGGGTTTTTTTCCCAACAAAATAAGGCTATTTCAGATGTGTGGCTTAAATAAATTCTAGGCACAAGTGTGCCTTTTTATTTCAAAACTCTGCAACTGATTTTGGCGAGAACAGACCAGGCAGACAAACCCAAAATAACCAGACAGGCAGAGGAGGCAGGGAACCCCAAAACAGGCAGGCAGAGGCCTTTGTCTTGGACAATTCAAACTGTGGAACTGGTTAAGAAGAGACCAGGCAGGCAGAGGAGGCTGGGAACCCCAAACAGGCAGGCAGAGGCAGCCAAACCCAAAATGTCTGAAAGGTTGCATTTTAGGAAAATGATTTTAAAAAATAAACTTGCTGTACTTCCTAAAACCTATCCATGTTGCATTTGAGGAACATGATTTTGGAACACGAGTCGAGTCTCGAGTCCCATTAAAAATATTGGGACTCGAGTCTGACTCGAGTCAGAGGGGGGACTCAGTCCGACTCACGAGTCGAGTCCTCGAGCCCGAGTCCCCATCCCTGATCCTTAGTTCTCTCACAGATCTACAATTCCTGTCCATCTTTCAAATGCTCTTGAGTAATTCAACTCCAGCTTCACACAGTGACTCAGTTTGTACCATCATGGTGACTGAAACAAGTCACCATGGCTTGTTGCAGTCACCATGCATGCTGGGTGCATGCTGGCCAGATTTCCCTAATTACCCACATCAGCGCAGCTTGCTGTGCCATCTGAACCCGGGCAGCATGACTTCTTTGGGATGGGCAGGAACTCTCAAATTACCCAACAACAGCCCATAGGTTATTTGAGGGTTGCTGGCTGCCCACTCCAAACAAGCCATGCCTCCCAGGGTCAGATGACACAGGAAGCCATGTGTTGGGGCCCAGCTTCACTGCTGCAGTGGCCCTTATACTTTGTTGTCAGAATCTGATCAGGAGTGGTCTAGATTAGGGTTTGGGCCTATTCAACTTGTAGAATGTCAGAATTAGTGTGAGCTTATCTCTGCCAATGTTCACAAGGGAAAGCAGGTGGGAGGCAACTTACTCCCATCTGGCTGCTAGTTTTGGCCTTGGGAGGGTAGGAAGCTGGCAGCCACTCTGTGAGACCCTAACAGAAGGGGGAGCGGTTTTCAGAGGTGTCACACAGGTTGAAGCATCCCCCCTGAAGGGCAGAAAGGAGATGCCCTGTTTGGGCAGGGGACCTCGTTGATGGGCTACAATCCCTTGTCAGTTAGTTGTTTAGGAGGAGGGCTTTCACACAGCCACACTTCCCCTTTTAAGCCAGAGCCCAGGCTGGGGGCCTTTGCTAGGAACATTCTTGTCTTCACTGCCTGAAATCCTCTCTGTTTGGACTAACTACCATCTCAGCCTCTTGAGGCACTCTTCAAATGGACTCTCTTTCCAACTTGGACTCTTGTCTCTTGAACTTCGTATTGTTAAGAACCTTCCATTAAAAGTACTGCTATACTTTTCATAGAATGTGAATTCCTGTTTGTGATGGATTGTGGATCTTCATCGTCAATAGCCTGGAGTTGCCAGATGGCTTGGATTGATCCTGACTCTTGGACTTTTCTATGCATGGAAATACCAAGGTGGAAGCCATGGTTGTAAAAGTCTCTATGTGTGTGAGATGCCTCTGGACTAACTCTTGAACTTGTTTTGACTCTTGGATGTGATAGGTATTTACCCATGTAATGTGGAGGTTCCAACAAAGATTTCGAGGTTGGCATAAACCTTTGCATATGTGGATTTGTTTAGGTCTTTTTCTAGAACCCTGGTCTTTGATTGCCCGGGAAGGTTGATCTCAGGAATCATTCAGCCCCTTGCCCTGTATTCTGAGCCATAGAGATTACAACGGGGAAACCCAGTTGTCTGAATCTCTGACAATGAATCTCTGAATCTCTATAGTTATTAGGTTTGGACTGTTGTGGATTTACTTATGGAGCCTGTACCTAATTGTCACTGGCTATATGATTTCTGAAGACTGTAACTATTACACTTTTACTGTGGGATTTGCTGCAATAAAAGAGTCTCACTGATTTGGCACATCCTGTGTCAGAATGCCAGAGTCTGTGCTTGAAGGGTCAGGGTCACGACACCGTGCAAGTATGGGTAATTAGGGAAATCTGGCTGACATGCACATAGTTGCAACAAGCTACAGTGGCTTGTTTCAGCCACCATGATGGTGTGAACTGGGTCAGTGTTTGGAATCAACACCAGGCTTATCTGGCTCAGAGCAATTACTCTTCTCACTGGATTGCTATTGACTCCCACCCACTACTAATTCCAGTTTCCCCAGTTATTCCTAGCATATATAAAAATCTAGACTTCCACATACTGAGTAGATGAAGCAAATATTATTAGCCCCATGGAGCTCACACTTTTCATAGATTTCATAGATCATAGAGTTGGAAGGAGCCTACAAGGCTATCGAGTCCAACCCCCTGCTCAATGCAGGAAACTAGAGGAAGGGTCTCCCATCCAACTAATAACCAGGCCTGACCCTGCTTAGCTTTCCACACTCAGACAAGCTGAGCCAGCATAAGCCACACTGCCACAGGCATTGAGCTGAGAAATATGAGCTTGGCTTGGCAACATCTCTAGTTATGGATGAAGGAAGTTGGTAACAGAGTCCTGAATAGAGGTGCCTTGGTAATCCATGGTTGAGGAAAGATACGGTCAGCTCAAAGCATTGTGATGTTCATGTTAAGATCCTTGCCCATGGCTTGATGCTTTCTTTTTCTTCCTCTCTGTGAGGGATTGCCTTCCTTGTTGCCTCCACACACATGGGCACATTTTCTTCTCATTACACCATTTCAGAGCATTCACTGCCTATGCTTGTGGAGTTCTGAAAATCTTCCTCTGACAAAACATTCTTCCACAGGTGCCTAGGTGATCGCATCTCTCCCAACAAGCAGTGGCCTTGTACAAAAGAGAACTCCCGTCCAGCCCACACTAGAATGCATTCCAAGTTCCAGAGAAAATCCAAAGTTTCCATCTGCCAGGCATCCCCCACTCCCTACTGACCTGTGTTCCCTCTCCTGCACTGATTTCCCTTGCTCCCACATGCTTTTGCCCTGGGTACAGCGTTCTGGGCCACTTGGCCTCTCACCTGTTCGCCATCCTTGGGAAAGACGCTGGTGTAGGCTCTGTCGTGCACTTTTGGCAATGAGAGCTGCCAGGTCCTCGAAATTCAAGATGAACATGATGACCACACCTTCTTCATTCTTTACAGGGACCACATCTACCAAGCACCGGATGCATGATGCTGCCATTAATAAGGAAAAAGAAAGAGTGATGGATGGTGAGGGGTGGGAACAAGATAACCCAGCAGTAAATAAATAACTATGCCACCCCAATGTCCTTTGCAGGACTGTAGCCAGTTTGAACCTGATTGTCAACGTGTTCCTCAATAACCTCATTATATGATCATTGCAGGTAGGGAAGGGAAAGGACACTGGGGTGGGAGAGGGGTGATTTTTCTCTGACATTCTCTAGCAAAGTTTTTCTGAATGTATTTCCATGTGATGAGATCAGTGCTGCACCACATTCGGGAAAATGCCAACGTATTTAAGGGAGCTGCTGTGCCTCTGCATGTCATGTAGAATTAGCAGCGTACTGTATTAAGTTGTCTGAGCTAACTATACTGCTTTTGTCTGCATGAGCTGGACTGCCATCACAGTGGTGCAGGATGTCTTGCAGCTACTTTCTGTTTCTAATATCCCCAGACACCTGTACCATCCCAGTGTGTTGGTTCTTGCAAAGACAAGCCTAGAAATCCTTCCCCTCGGTGCCATATCGGGTGGATAAGATGCTGCTAACCCCAGGGTACTGCTTAATTTTTAGTGTGGGCTGTTTGTTACTGCCCTCTGTGTGGTAACCCTTATGTGAGAGACTTGAAAGGAAGAGCCCCTCAGTCCCTCTGGTCTAATGTGTTAGCTCAGTGTTCTCCAACCTTGGGTCCCCAGATGTTTTTGGCCTACAACTCCCAGCATGCCCCAGCCAGCTATGCTGGCTGGGGAATGCTGGGAGTTGTAGGCCAAAAACATCTGGGGACCCAAGGTTGGAGAACACTGTGTTAGCTCCACATTACCCTTTGTGCCCTAGGACCAATACACTTTCCCATGGGATATACAGCCATGGGGCCTTCAGTCTAGAGTTAGTGAAAGTTATGCTTGCTGAAAGTTGCTTTCAGTGCTTCATGGCCATGCATTATTTTTTGATTGTTTGTTTTTGCCAAGGAGGCAATGAGAGATTTCCAGTCTAGGATTTAGATTTCTTTTCTAACCCAGGATGGATTGCTTCTTGCTACAGCTCACTGGTTATCAAATAAGCCTGCCTGAATGAACAAATCATCATAATCAACAGCAACAACAAAAACACAGCAGCACATCTGAGTCCTTACATACCTTACCTTTCTGTAATCCTTACAACAACTCTGTAAGTTAAATATTATTATTCCTATAGGGTTTGCGACTGAGAGAGACTGGCTTACTAAGGCCACTTATTGAATTTGTGGTGGAGGTGAGATTTTGAACTGATTTGTAACATGGTATCAGCCGCTATGCTACACCATCTCTTCACCTGAAGGGTTGTCAGGCAGAAGATGGATCAGATGTGTTCTCTGGTGCTCCAATGAGCAGGACTAGAACCAATAGGTGGAAACTGCAGGGAAGCTGATTTCGGCTATTCGACTGTGGTGGAACAGTGTGCTTCAGAAGGTTGTGGGCTCTCCTTTGCTGGAGGTATTTTAGCGGAGGCTGAACAGCCATGATGCTGATGTCGCACTCTGCATCGCAGAGCCTGCATCGGGCAGGGGGTCGGGCTAGATGTCCATACCTAGGCTAAGGACCCAGCTTAGAAATAACTTGTCAATTTTACACGTTTTCAGTGGAAGGGGGTGTTTAAAAAAAAAGTCTGAGAAATTGCTGTAGAAAAGTGTATTATGTGACATGAGGTGTGGTGTGAGTAGAGTTTCTGTTCTGGAGTAAACTGTCTTGTAAACCACCCAGAGAGCTTTAGCTAATGGGCAGAATAGAAATGTAATTAACAGATGGATGGATGGATCGATAGATCGATAGATCGATAGCATGATGGCTATTTATGCATCACCAGAAAGGAGGAAATGCATCACCAAAAAAGAATTTGCATAAGCTAATGTATATTTTTAGATGCATATTTAGACATCATTGCTATAATTTAAATAGAAACACAGTACATCTCTCACCATAGACTGGGAAAACCCATGACCAGGTGACCTACGTGCTTGCTCCGTCTTCTGTCCAGGTGCAAACTGTTGATGGGCAACTTCACAGTCCCTCCCTGCTCTCCCTCTTTATGGATCTTTATCTTTAAACTAGACTTGGACCTCTGTTAGAGGATGCCTTGCCAAAGAGGACTGCCCTCTGACAGCCCTTCTTATTGAGGATGACCCTCTGTAAAGTAGCATGTACATGGCCACCCTAGGCCTAGCTACCTGTGTAGTCCTGGTTTTATGGTTTCTTTGGCACAATCACCATCTTCCCTCCGCAGTCTTCTCTTACATGAGCAAGATGAGGAGATTCCCTTTGTCTATATAGATTTGAAGAACTCCAGTTCCCATAATCTGGTAGTTGATATAGCTGACAATTATATTAATTTGCTCCCCAGATCCTTAAATTAGGTTTAGATTAATCTCTGTGATGAAAAATGTAACATAAGAAATGGCTTTTCTTCCACCTTTGTCAAACTTCCCATGTGACAACTATTATTTGCCTATTCATTTGCACTGCTGTAGCCAGGGGAGGGAAGATAACAGTATCCAGTGCTACACTACACAGCATCAATCAAATGCTTTCTCTGGGCCAAACTGCTTTGCATCTCATTTGCATTGTGTGTGTGTGTTTTTAAAATGCAAATTGCATCAACTGGGATGGGGCTGATAATTAGTGAGATCTGAGCAGGAGAGGAGTGGGGAATTAAACCTTTCTTCCCCTGATGAAGTCTTGAGAAAAATCTCTCTTCTGAAGCTAGTATTTACTCTGGGGGAAATCCCGCACTGGTGCCAATATCATGTGTAAATCTCTTTAGTATCATATATAGTTTCAAGGTACATTTGAAACAGGAATTGCACTGGCAGGGCAGGTTTTCATTCTGAGTGTCTCTCACAACTCTTCTGTGTGCCATTTGAGCATAGCAAGAAAGAGCTGCAGTGTTTACTAGAGAAAATGGAAAGCAAAGGGGGGGGGGGAGATTGTGTGTTAAGACAGAATGTTCCTTTTCTCCCTTTTAGGACCACATTTTCCCAGGTCAATCTGGTTCCCATCAGTGACAATTAGTCTCTGGTTGTGTAAGGCACAGATTTCTTAACTCTACTGATCAAGCAATTGCACAAAGACAAGGCTTAACATATCATCTGCCACTATGTAGCGCTGATTCTATACTTTTCCTGGCAGTGTTCCCCTCCTCATCCGTCACTTGTGCAACAGGAGGACAGAGGATGAGGAGATTGCTTTTGTCCATACAGTTTTAAAGAGCTCAGGTTCCCATAATCAGGAGCAGATGGCCAGTGCCTCAGAACTTCAAAATCTACAGTGACGTCAGTTACATGTTAGGCACCAAAGAAGAAGTCATGTGTGTATGGGCGGGGGGGGGGGGCGAAGCAGGCAATGGATACATTTAAATCCTTTCGAAGTCCAGGTTCTGGGATTTTAAAATCTATTTAAGGACCAGGTGGAATTAGAGCCAGGGGATTCAGTGAAGATATCAATGATTTAGGGACTGGAATTTATCACATCATAAGCAGTGGAACTAGCAGTCTCAATAAATCAGTCAATCAATCAATTTGCAGGATTTCTAACATGCTGCCAGTGGAGAGTGCTGTCTCCAGAAAAAACACTGGCAAAACTAATGAGGAAGGTTTTGCAACCCTTATCAGTAGCCATTTTTCTATCTGCTGCACCTGGCTGTACAGTGTCCTGTTTCTGGTTCCACCAGAACCAAAGGAAAAGTGAAATGTAAGAATTTGAGCCAGTCCTGCTCAGGTAGACACCATTAGCAGTTTTGTGCCCCAAGAGCACAGCTAACTGTTCCAGGTGACATCTGCTGAGGGCAATGACTGGGTTCAGACAACATAACCCACACTCAAGGGTTGAGAATGTGTTGAGTGGGGGTTGAACCATGGGATGTTGTTGAAACGTGCATGTTGTCTGAACCTAGCTGTGTTAACAAGCCATGGTTTGTTAACCACATAACATAAGAAGAGCCATGCTGGATCAGATTATACTGCCTCTGATACTGAAGGTAGCATATAGCCAATCAGGACTCATAGGCTCCATGAATGTGTCCAATCCCCCTTTAAAGCCCTCCAAATTGGTGGCCATCACTACATCTTGTGGAAGTGAATTCCATAGTTTAATTATGCGCTGTGTGAAGAAATACTTCCTTTCATCTGTCCTGAATCTCTCACCAATCATCTTCATGGGATGACCCCAGTTCCTAATATTATGAGAGAAGGAGAGAAATGTTTCCCTATCTACTTTCTCCACACCATGAATAATTTTGTACACCTCTATCATGTCTCCCCTTACTTGCCTTTTTTTCTAAGCTAAACAATCCCAGTTGCTGTAACCTTTCCTCATAGGAGAGTTGCTCCAGCCCCTTGATCATTTTAGTTGCCCTTTTCTGTACTTTTTCCAACTCTACAATATCCTTTTTTAGGTGTGGTGACCAGAACTGTGCACAATATTCTAAATGTGGTCACACCAGGGATTTGTATAAGGTCAGTATGATATTGGCAGTTTTATTTTTAATTCCTTTCCTAATTATGCCTAACATGGAGTTTGCCTTTTTCACAACAGCCACACACATTTTCATCGAGCTGTCCACACCACAACCCCAAGATCTCTTTCTTGGTCAGTCACCGCTAGCTCAAATCCCATCAATTTATACTTGAAGTTGGGATTTTCACTCCAGTGTGCATTACTTTACACTCGCTTTCAATGAACTGCATTTGCCATTTGTTCACCATGGTTTGTTATCTTGGATGGGTTCAGACAACATGATAACCCATGTTTCAACAACAACCTACAGTTCAACAGCAACCCACACTCAATCCATACTCAACCCTTGAGTGTGGGTTATCGTGTTGTCTGAACCCAGTCAATGCCAAACCTTCAGGTTGAAATTCTCTCCCACACACTCCTCTGCTCTAGGAGCTTGGTAGGTCTCTCTTTTCTTTTAGGACTTAGCTGGCTCCTCAAGGCACTGGCTGAGTCTGCTTTGCTCCTCATTCCCCTCCCCCAATTGAGTGGAAGAGAGAGGCAACTCTCCCTTTTTCCTGTAGTCCTTTATCTGTGCAGAGGGAGGCACAGAGTGACTGTTCCATGCCTCTCTCTGCATGGAGAACAGGGATGGATGAGGTCTAGGGACAGGGCGCCCAGGGCTTCAAGAGAGTGGGAAGGGCTTTGGGGAAAGGTCCATCCCCTGGCATCATCTGGATACCTGGTCTGGTCCCAGGAGACAAACCTGCCCCCAGGAGCAATGCAGTTCTCCACCACTGCTCTAGGGAAAATGACTGGACCATGGGTGAAGGCAAAAGGAAAGTGGGCTTTGATGAGAGGGGCACCTGAGGAGATAGAACTGGTGCACTAAGGCTCCTCACCCTTTCGGACTGTGCCATACACATATGCTGAGTAAATATCCAGCCTATTTACTCTTCTGAGATATGCTGGGTTTTTCAGATAGTGTTCTAAGGCTTCCTAGGGTTCATTGGAAGCTTGTCCTCTACCACTGGCTTTCCCCCTGCAATGTTCAGATGCCATTAAGGGACACCATCAGTTCATTCAGAGCAGCTGTGAGGCCCAACAGTCTTCAACAGTGCCCCACAAGAGCTGAGTGTGGACATAAGAGCCCTTTGCAACACTCTAGAGTTCTGTGGCAGATGTGCAGATGTTCCTTGGCAGACAAGTCAGTGTGGAAAGGGTTTCCTGTTGGTAAGAACATAAGAGCAGCTCTGCTGGATCAGACCAAAGGCCTAAATAGCCCAGCATTCTGTTCCCACAGGGGCCAACCAGATCCCTATAGGAAGCCCACAAACAGGACATGAGCACCATAACACCTCCCCCTCATATTCCTTAGCAACTGGCATGTGATCTAAAGGAACACATGGAGGACAATACACACTCCAATAGTTTGTACAATATTTCAAGGACTTCAGTGATATTTTTTTAAAGAAAAAAATTCTAGTTTTCAGGGGGTATGAAGAAGAACATAAGGATATGTAGGCAGTTTCTGCTAAAGGCTTAGAAGCCTGAAAGGATCTGGTTGGAGCTTCGTTCATTGGTCAGTTGAATGTAGTGCAGCACCCACTTCTTACAGATGCTGGAGGAATTCAGCCTTGCAAATTCCTATATGAAATGACCTGATCTACACCTCCTGGACTAAGGTGAGGATTGAAACTTAGCTATTCACCAGATTTTATTTATTTATTATATTTATACCCCGCCTTTTTTCAAAACATACATGTAAAACTATGTATTTTGAGAAAAAAATATGCATTCAAATACATATGAAATACATATTTTGAGCTGATTATTTTAAAATAATGAAAGTTGTGAAAGTGACATGGACTGGAAATAGACAGATTACAGCCTACATTTCCACCTTCTTCAGCGCCACATGTTCTCTAATACCTTTGACCTAACAATATTCTATGCATCTTAACCGGTTCCTCTCCATTGTTAACAACATTTTAGAAGAAAAATGTCTATATCCACAAAGCGGAGCCACCACAAACCATGTACATGATGCAAATGGCTCACGCTGGCTCAGCTTGTCTGAGCGTGGAAAGCTAAGCAGGGTCAGGCCTGGTTATTACTTGGATGGGAGACCCCTCCTCTAGTTTCCTGCATTGAGCAGGGGGTTGGACTCGATAGCTGTGGAGAGAAAGCCTGATCACACATGTTTCTTTCTGACCCCCAGCACACTTTTTCCTTTCCACTGCCCAACCCTCTGTCTGCATAATCCCCACCCTAGGCAGAAGAGACACAGTTCTGAGCAGACCAGTTT
Organism: Shinisaurus crocodilurus; assembly: GCA_021292165.1. NCBI lineage: Eukaryota > Metazoa > Chordata > Lepidosauria > Squamata > Shinisauridae > Shinisaurus > Shinisaurus crocodilurus. Next base: position 139,616 of record JAHFWL010001369.1, read on the forward strand.
TGCATAGCTACATCTGCATTTGCTTCAATAGGGAACATTTACATTTATCCCCAAGGAAGTGCAAAACATCCACAGATATGAGGGGTGCAGTCTCAAGGAGCTGCAAAGTGTCCCCAAGTACCCTTAAGGCACCCACAGCCCCACTGGGCAGAACCAGCCCACTCGTCATCAAAGAAGGGCAGGGGGCGAGGGGGAGGGGTAAATAAGGAACAGCTTGTCAGCAAGGGTTGTTGGAAGCTGGGTGCAGGACTGCACGGATCAGGTCCCCGACTCCGGTCGGAGGCAAAGCTCATACAACCCTGGGCCTGGCGCCCGCTTGGTGACCAGCTGCACGAACGATCGACAGGACAAGAATAGTGAGTCAGGTTCTCTGGTGTCAGTACTCTCTGCATTTGCAAGCCTTGCTCTGTATTGCCTATTGCAGAAGGGATGTGGATTGAAGCGTTGCGCTCCATTAATTTTTATAGACTTCTCTGTTTACCGTGTGAGATTCCATCCTGGTAGTTTATTAGTTCTGCTCCATTAAAGGTGTTGTAAACATAAGCTCTGCTACTGACTCAGGTCAATACATATTGCGGTTAGGTTTAACTTCTACGAGAGTCACCTGGGAAGGGTTTTTACCGTGCCGGTTAACCCATTAACTCCCAAACTCACGCAAAGGACCGGTTGCGGTCCTCCACAATAGCCTTGTTGGCTCCTTCCAACTCTATGATAGATGAAATCTATGAATCTCTGATTTCTCATGGGCAGAGGTAGTGTGAAATCACATACTTGTGCCTGAGCAGGAGGCAGGCAGGAGGCCAGAGGCCAATCAGGTTGAAGAACAGTAGTCTGGTGGCTTCAGCCAGTTGCAAGTAGTCCAGACTGAGGGAAAGCAGCAACTCTGGGAGCTTTACACAGCCAGCAGCATTGGATTCTCCACTTACCCACCCATGCCAGAATAAATACAGAATGAAAAACACCAGATATCAACAATTAAGGGTTTAAGTAAGGGAGAAAATATTACAACAGCCACTAATAAAATATTATAAAATAATCTATATATATAAAAGAAAGTGTCCTGACTGACTGACTCATAAACGCCCAGCTCAAACTGTTTAATCTAGGAATGTGAAATTTTGAAGGAACATTGCTTTTATGACGTAGAGCCCCACTAAGGAAGGATTTTTGGAAATTCCGTCCCTAAGGCGGTGAAAAAAGGGGGCAAAATCGCCCCACTCTCATATCTCCTATGGGCAAAACAACAGGGCAGCAGTTATGCAAATCGGCCTCACCTCAGAATTGCTGCAGGAGCCAATAGGAGCAGTTATGCAAATAGCCCATACGACACTTAGAATGTTCGTATGAATTCCTGCAGGGGCCAATAGGGGCGGGTATGCAAATCTCCCCTAGGCCATTTAGAATGTTCTCTGAGGGGGTGAAAAGGCAGGGAAATTTTTAAATGACTGAATGACTGTTGTGTGTGGGACGTCGTCGCATAGGCTCCATCACGTTTTGACGGATCCACCCCAAACTTGGCACGGTCACTCTTCATCACCTGTAGACTCTCAGGATTAACCTGATTTTTCTTTAAGATCAGATATTTCTGTCAGAAAAGTTTTCTGCTGCCAGCACCCAGCCTAAACGTTACACTTTCAGTCAGAGAATGACTGTTGTGTGTGGGGCGTCCCAAATCCTGTGTGTCTGTGTGTCCGTGTGTACGGGCATTTGCGTGTGTCGCATATAGGCTCCTACACGGTTGGACGGATCTGCCCCAAACCTGGCACACATACTCTCCATCACCCAAGGACAAAGATTGGCAGGTTCAAATCTCCGAAAAAGCTAACACTGCGCCTGTACGGCCCAAAATAGATGATAGCCAATGGTGTCACTTGGAATGTTCACAGGGGCCATTCAGGGGTGGTTATGCAAATCACTCCAATGGCATTTAGAATGTTCGTATGAACTGCTGCCACAGGGGCCCAATCAGGAGCGGATATGCAAATCTCTCCTACGTCAAAACAGAATGTTCATATGCACTGCAGCCAGGGCCTACACGGGGGGTGAGGGGAGCTGGGATTTCATTGTTGGGTAGTCCCGAGGGGGAGGGGGAACAAGGATTTCATTGCTGTGTAGTCCCGGGGGGGCAAGCTGGGATTTCATTGTCGCATAGTCCCGGGGGAGGGGGGGAGAGCAGGGATTTCATTGTGTAGTCCCGGGGGGAGCAGGGATTTCATTGTGTGGTCCCTGGGGAGCAGGGATTTCATTGTTGTGTACTCCTGGGGGGGGGGAGCAGGGATTTTCACTGTTGTATAGTCCCAGGGGTGGAGAGCTGGGATTACATTGTGTGGTCCTGGGGGGGGAGCAGGGATTTCATTGTTACGTAGTCCTGGGGGGGGGAGCTGGATTTCATTGTGTAGTCCCGGGGGGAGCAGGGATTTCATTGTGCAGTCCTGGGGGGTGGACAGAGATTTGATTGTGTAGTCCCGGGGAGGGAGGAAAGCAGGGATTTCATTGTACACAGTCCCGGAGGGGGGAGCAGGGAATTCATTGTTTTGTAATCCTGTGGGTGGGAGCTGGGATTTCATTGCTGTGTGGACCAGAGGGAGCTGGGATTTCACTGTTGTGTAGTCCCAGGGGGAGGGGGAAGCAGGGATTTCATTGTTGTGTAGTTCCGGGGGGGGGGGGAGAAAGCAGGGATTTCATTGTGAAGTCCCGGTGGGGGCAGCTGGGATTTCACTATTGTGTAGTCCCGGGGTGGGGTGGGGAATCAGGGATTTCATTGTTGTGTAGTCACCGGGGAGGGGGGAAGCAGGGATTTCATTGTTGTAGTCCCGGGGGGGGGGGAGCTGGGATTTCACTGTTTGTGTAGTCCCTGGGGTGCAGGGATTTCATTGTTGTGCAGTCCCGGGGGGGGGGGAGCAGGGATTTCATTGTGTAGTCCTGGGGGAGGCAGGAATTTCATTGGTGCAGTCCCGGGGGGAGCTGGTAGTCCTGGGGGAGCTGGGATTTCATTGTGCAGTCCCGGGGAGCTGGGATTCCATCATGTTTCTTTAAAAACAATTGTACCAAATCCTAAAATCCACACGAGCGAAGCCGCGGTGTTGTGCCTCCAGTAGGTCAGACAGAGAACAGCCGTGCCGGAGTGTGTTTGGGGTGGGGTCAGGCTAAGTGCAGCCTGACCCAGCTGGGCAACCTTACCAATCAGCGCTGCTCAAAAGGCAGAGATCCCAAACACACTCAGAGGCTGGAAGCAATTGTTTGTACAGCTACCGCCAGATGCTCCTGAATTCCTGACCTCAGACCTCTGACCTTTGATCCTCGGAACGACCTGACTACGCCTGTGCCTGATCCCTAACTGGTTTATGTTTGCTCTGTTTTGGACTGATATATTTTGGCTTCGACAATCGGACTGTGATAACTACTATACGGCTTATCTTGACACTGGGCGGATTTACGACAGCGGGCAACAACTAGTATATAATATAATACTGTAATAATTATAACATATAAGATTTGGTGTTTCCTCTAATAACTTTTGTGCCTGACCATGCCCTTTGGTTGCCTGGCCATATCCTTGGCCATGCCCTCATGTTGCTGGTCACGCCCTCTTGATCACACCTTCATGTTGCTAACACTCCTCTTACACATTCACATGTGTGTCCTTTTTTTCATCTGTCAAATGTAGGAGGGTATCAATATTTTCTGTTCTCCTCTGACCAGGGACAGGGAGTGTCTGACGCATAGGCCTCCTGCTCTGATCCCAGCACTGCCTATGTGTTGGCATATTAATTACCTCTCAAATTAATTATCTTGAGGAGAAAATGCTTGAAAAATGGGGGTACAATGTCAGAAATTAAAGCAGAAAATAGAGGGAGCAAGAGGAAAATGCCACATTTATGTTTTCATGGTGGTAATTAATATTATTAACTCTGCGCTAGAAACAAAAAGGGCTGCTGGCATAGTAAATTAACTTTCTCTAATGTCTTGCGATAAGGTTGTTACATCTTGAACAGAATTAGCTATCAGTGCTGGTGTCCTCTGTTTGGACACTTCAGTCCCAGAAAGACCTTGAGAAACTGGGATGGAATTAAAGAAGGGGCTAAGAGCCAAAAAGAAATGAAAGGGGCAAAGGAGGAAGTTCACAGCTTCCCTCCTCCCCTCCCAAGTACATAAGAATATCTCAGAGAAGAAGTGGAGGAATCCTTGTTCACCATATCCACTGAGGAGCTGTAACAAGAAACACAGAATTTAATCCACAGAGAGATTTAGGGTAAACATTAGAACAGGGTCCCCCAGCATAGCTGGCTGGGGCATGCTGGGAGTTGTAGGCCAAAAAACCTCTGGGGACCCAAGGTTGGAGACACTGCATTAGAAAGAACCTGCTCATTCTAAGAGCGGATCAGCAGTGAAACCAACTAGTGTGGAAGGTGGTGGAAGAAGATTTTAAGGAAAGGTCTGCCTGGCATATGCCATTGAAGCCTTCTATAGTGTATTGTGTCTAAGAATTGAGGTGAGGGGAAGATACTGAGGAACTGGAAAGGATTCAGAGGAAAATCTGTGGTGCAAAAGAGTCTAGAAATTATATGCGAAAAGGCCAAAGAAGGGTATTCACAGCTTTTCCCATCAGCTGCATATAAGAGTATATCTGAAAGAAGAGGGGATACTGTGCACAAGTGGGTAACATCACAAAGACCCACTGACACTGTTTTTACAGTGACGACAATACTGTAGCTCGTTCAACCAGTTACAGCCAGTGTCTGTGAAGACTCGGTTCATTCATTTACATGAGCATTGCCACATATCACCTGCTACTCTCACTAGTCCAAAGGCTTCCGGAGAAACGCATGGGTTATTTTCTAAAATGTGGGTTGCCCCCTCTGGAAGCCCTCTCTCATAATCCCAGAAGTGTGCAGGGATGTTGAAGTCCTTGGTCTCGAGCCACGAGTCGAGTCACGAGTCTTTGGACCCGTCTCGAGTCCAAGTCCTTGGTCCAAAATGGTGACTCATGAGTCACGAGTCACGAGTCCCTCCCAAAGCTGACTCCACGAGTCCCTATTAAAATCAATGGGTTTTTCCCCCAACAAAATAAGGCTACTTCAGATGTGTGGCTTAAATAAATTCTAGGCACAAGTGTGCCTGTTTATTTCAAAACTCTGCCACTGATTTTGGCAAGAACAGACCAGGCAGACAAACCCAAAATAACCAGGCAGGCAGAGGCAGCCAAACCCAAAATGTCTGAGAGGTTGCATTTAATGATTTTTAAAAATAAACTTGCTGTACTTCCTAAAACCTATCCATGTTGCATTTGAGGAACACGATTTTGGAACATGAGTCCTTTGTCTCGAGTCCCGAGTCGAGTCTCGAGTTCCATTAAAAATATTGGGACTCGAGTCAGACTCGAGTCAGAGGGGGGACTCAGTCCAACTCACGAGTCGGGTCCTGGAGTCCGAGTCCCCATCCCTGGAAGTGTGATAGTCTGGGGGGTAACGGTGCACTCTTACCAAGCTCACAGCCACCTTCTTCTTTACTGTTACTTACTTCATATATACTACGGCTGAGCCCTAACATATAAAAAAGGTTCCAGGACTGAGCCCCCAATAAATCGTCATCCAGGTTA